>JAVSBS010001460.1:0-16633 GCA_033124195.1 Coracias cyanogaster
GGTCGCCGTGGTGTGCGGCTATGGTGATGTGGGCAAAGGCTCCGCCGCGTCCCTGCGCGGCGCGGGCGCGCGGGTGAAGGTGACGGAAGTTGACCCGATCTGCGCCCTGCAAGCCGCAATGGACGGCTATGAGGTCACCCTGGCCGGCGCACTGGTACCGGGCCAGGCGTCGCCGCTCACGATGACCGTCAGCAAGGACGGCGCCCCGGTGACCGACCTGGACCCGAGGACGCCGGTGCTGGTGGGCGTCGGGCAGATCACCGAACGCATCGACGACGCCGACTACCAGGGGCTCTCCCCGGTCGACCTGGCCGCGGCCGCCTGCCGCCGGCCAGGGGCAGCCGTCTCCGCAGCAGCGAACGGAGACGCTGGGCTTCTACGAGAGCGACCGGGGCAGGAAGAAGAAGCGGAGCCTCTCGGGTGAGGGGCGGCGGCGGGGTGAGAGGCCTCCTCCAGCAGGCCGGGGCGGGTGGAGGATAGCGAGGGCCCCTCTGCTGGGTTGGACCCCACGGGAGACCGGGGTGGCCGTGACGGTGTTGCCCGGGCCGGGCGGCGCCTCCGGGGCGCGTCGCCAGCGCTGGCTTCTCACAGCGCCGCCGGGCCCGGCCCGCCGGAGAGGCCGGGGCCGGGTTGGGCGCCTGAGGCGGGACGGAAGGCGCCGGGGCCGCCCGCCTGTGCGAACTTCGGCGAGAGACTTCAAAAAGTGCGCCGGGACCTGGCGGGCCCGGGGAGCGGCGGCGTTCAGCCGCGCCGGGAGCGGGGCCGGGCGGGACCCTCCCTGCCGGCTGCGCTGCCTCTGTTCTCGTCTCCCTGCCCTGAAATGTAGCCGGTGTCGGTGTCGCTGAGCCCCTCAGCATCGCCGGTTGCGTCCGCGCTTGCCACACGAGCGTGTTCGGGGCGGGGAGCGCGGCCCGTGAATCCCCCGCGCCCTGTAACGCGGTGTGTCACCCGGTGACCGTCGGGAGGTGTTTTCCCACGCGGACACCGTCGGTCTAAGCTCTGTGCGGGGCAGCTGAGGCTCAGGCTGCTCGGCTTGACGCCGGCCGCGGAGTGACGGCGCTGTCCGGCGCAGCGGCGCGGAGCCGGGCCGGGCCCTGCCGCTGCTGAGCCCCCGCGGCCGGGGGGCTACGGGCTCGCTAAACTTTCTGGCCGAAGGACGAGAAACGCTTTGTCGTCTTAGCGGTTCCTGTTGCGCCCAGGTAGCTGCTATGAGTGCAGTTGCCTTTGCCTCTGCTGCTGGAATAACGGTGGAGCCGTTGAAGCGTTAGAAGTTGTAGGCAGGTCATTAGAAGTCTTTGAAACTAAAAGTAGTTTACTAACTGAGTGTTCTGTAAGGAAAAATACGGGAAAAATGTCGTGGCCTTTGCTATTGATCTGTAGCTATATTTACACTTACGGTTGAGCTGGTTATTTCAGGTACCTACAGAGTAATTTTTTTAAAATAGCCCTGCCTTTTTTGTAAAAATTGTCACTCAGTTTGGCAGGGCTTATTTAGTGTTGATAAGGTTATAAATAATTGTTACCATATTTTAATTGAGTGGCTTGCTAAAACCTGGAAAGTGCTCGAAGTGATGGTCAAATTTCCAGGCTTTCTGCCTTAGTGTTATCTTGAATGGGATACTGCAGCTTTTATCAAATACAAAAAAACCTCCCAAAATAGGAATTGGGATTAAACTTCAATAATATACCAAGAATTGAATGTTTTCCTTCAAAGTTCTGCCATGTATTATGTCATAGGGCATGTAGCGTCAGTTGACTGCAGTTCTGTGGTGTTGATGGAACTGATGTAATTGCTGTAGTCATAAGGAATGGGCTGGATTGTAGTATGAGGAGTTGCTTTGTGGTGAAAAGAAAGGAAGGGTCACAATACATACTGATGTGCCTGAAAGACAGATGAACAAATAGCAATTTACTTTTTATAAAGTTATTTGGGGGGTGGGAATTCCTAACTATGTTCTAACAATGCATTTTAAATTAAAAAATAGTTAATCATGGCTCTCTCTGACTCTTCAGGACAAGAAAAAATTAGAACAGACTTTTTGGTAGAGCAACTAAAAATTCTAACTCATCTAATGGAGCCAATATGTTAAATAGTAAAGTAGGTTTTTTTTCATTATGGTAAAGCAGGACTATTACTGTACAGAGAAGTTGTTTAGAGGAGAAGGAAATACATCTTTTAAAAAAAATACTGTGCTGTTTTAGTCTTGATTTGAGTGTTTATGGAAGAAGGGTGTACTTAGGATTGACAGGAATGAAGTAAGTGCCTGGAATTGTTGCATTTAGGATTAAAGTTGTGGTTATATAACAACAAACATATTGAGGTGCAGTGCATTTTGTGTTTGCACGAATTTTCATCTCGATTTCTGGTTAATGGTTATCCTTTGTGTAGCTATGCACTGAAGTATAATTTAGGTAAATCATTATCTTTTTACCTTGAAGGAGTTTATGGCCTTTTATATAAGTTTTGAAGATGCTTATGCTTTTCTGTCCTGAGTTGAGGAGATACATGAGAATACTTTAAGCGCTAACAGTATGCTGTCTGAACAGTTTAAACATAGGCTACAGTCTAAAGCTTTCTGACTGCAAAAGAGGGAAATTTGAAGCAGGGAAGGAATTTGAAGTAAGAATTAGAGTGCTTACTTATTTTTCAAAAAAAGTGATGCTTTAATAGCAGAATGAAGCAGTTTTTCAAGCGATTTATTACTCTGTCCTGCCTTGATGTCTCATACTGTTCTTTTGCTTACTGTGTTTTTTCTGCAGGGTGAGCCCCTGATCTGTTCCGCAGCTGGCACAGAGCTAGGGCTGGTGCTGGGTGGCAGTAGGTGCTCAGAAAGGCGGTGGCTGAGCGCCTGTGTGCTTCAGTGCAGCCCTGTCACTTCAGAGATTGTTTTGCAGTCAGTCTGGAGCTTGTGTATTGATTAACCTCAGTCATGAGGAGTGATTATCTCTTAATATCTAGGGCGTGAAAGTCTAGCCAGATGGAGGAAACTAAAAATCATTTGTTTTTCAACAATAGGCCCATGAACCAGTTTGTATGACGTAAGGAGTGGGAAGAAATAGCTCATTGGTTAGAATCATAGAATATCTCAAGTTGGAAGGGACCTATAAGTTATCCCATAGTGGTTACCGGTGTGCATATATTTACCTTGCAGTAAACTTGAGTTGTTTGAGATACTTTATCTTGAAGTTAGAGAAAGTTGGTTATGTGAGGCGGAAGAAAATACACCTATGCAGTTAACAGGTTAATAGTAGTTAAATTTTGAGTTAGTACCTTAGGTTATCTCTTTTTACTTTTAACTTTTTAATCAAAAAAGAGTTGGGAAAACCAGAAAGTTACAAGTGATTGCAAAGGAAGGAAGACTCCAGAAAAAAGTTTGCAAGAGATCTGATCAATGATTTAGTGATATTTCATTAATGATTTAGTGGTTATTTCACCGGAATGAACTTTGATTGAAACTTCACATGTAAATATTAGTTTTTTACTACTCATTAAACTACATGTTGTTACTATTTGTTTTAAAATAAATACCTGTAAAGTCTTACAGCAGCTTTGGCCTAATTACTCAAACTGGATCAGTAATACCTAAATCATCCAAATCACTATCTAAACAAGCTCATACAGGGAAAACCTGTTTAGTTCATGTAGTTTAAAGTAGATAATGATTTAAATGATTTATTAACAACACACAATTAACCAGCAGTCAGTGAATTATATAGCTACAATCAGTATCAGCAGCATGATAAATCACAATACTAGGCATGCAGAGAATGTTAATACACCACTGAAAATTTCAAAATGCCCATTTGTAATCCCCACAAGTTCTAATCACACTCAGTACACATGCCCCACACCCAGGGCAGTGTGAGTTATAAGCAGACCCTGCCTTTTCTTCTTCCTTAATACTTCTATTTGAGCTGAGTCCTTCTTTGCTCTAAAACTCTTTGTAATTTTCTGGCTACTATTCCAGCTTAATAATCTTTAGTGGGATGAATATTGAGAAGCCACTATGTCAGACAATGAACTCTTCACACATAGCATCTATACTTGCACTCCTCTTTTAACAGCTGTTACCTAAGCTGTTTTGCTAAGGATGTGTTATGCAGCCTCTTCCTCCTCCCAGAAATGTGGAGCATTGTACCATGCAAGGTCCATCCCGAGTAGTCACTAAGACTTTGGCTAAAATCTGAGTTTACTATTTGCGAGCATGTTCTTGCATCATGGTAAATGCTCTGTAGCTTTTCACCTCTCTGTCTAGTGAAGTGATTTCCATCTTTTGGGTGTTATGTGAACACTGAGAGCTTATATTTTTAAATACCAATACTAACCAGAAATGTTATAATTTATTGTAGTGCTCTGTCAGTTCTGAAGTTGTTACCAGGAGGTGATAATGTCAGACCTTGTCAGTGAGTCCAAAGCTTAAGCTCAACCTCCTTCTGCCAACAGCCTGAATTTGCATAATTACAATTTTATGTTTTATTTCCCTTCCTTTTGCCAGACTACTCTGCACACAGTCTTTTTTAGAAGCTATATGAGTTGACTAAACATAGGTCAGTCTGCCTGTGGCTTATTTACCTACTGCCATTAAAATGCAGACGACCTGTAATATGCTTGATGACTTTTTGGTCTTGAAAGACTTGATTCTGATCATCAAATGATCAGCATGCTTGTGCATGAATCACTTGGGATCATGTATCCATGGATGTTTTGATCTTACAGAAAGTTGTTCTTTATTTTAAAGAACAAGTTGCTAGTGTTGCTGAGAGAGAAAATAACTTTTAAGAAGTCTAAAATAGAGCTTAATAAGTTGAGGAGGACTGTTAGTACATTAAGGATTGGATCCATTCTGCATATTGCATTCAGCATAGCTGCTTTGAGTAATGTTTTGGAGGAGTGGGAGGTCTGATGGAAATGATTGGCTGGGAAAAGTAGCTTGTTTTGTTTGTTGGGAGGCAACAGGGGAATGGGAGAGCGTAGGGCTTGCTTCTCCTGTAGCTCCTTCCATACCAAGTAATTTGACATTCTGGTTACAATCAGCAGAATCCTTCTGGGTTAAATGTAATGTAAATGAAATGTAGCAAGTAACAAAAGCATAGCAGTATTCTCACTCATTGGAGGTTGAGTCCTGAAGTATCTTTTGCTTGTGTGTTTCCCTGAATGTAGATCTTTCATTGCTGAGATTCATCAGTGCTGAGCTCACAAGAGGTTACTTCCTTGAACACAATGAAGCAAAATACACAGAGCGGAGAGAGAGAGTATACACATGCATGCGGATACCAAAAGAACTTGAAAAGGTGAAGTATACTTTAAGATTTGTTTTAATTAAGAGGTTAAATTTGTTGTATGAAATCATTTAAAGAAACATTTTTTCAAATACTTCTGCTACTGAAAAGATTTAAATACTGTAATGATTGATTTTCAGTGTTAGTAACTTAAACATTTGTGTTTGGGGTTTTTTTGGCCTGTGTTTGCTTGCTGCTGCGGATAATTCATGTTAGTTACAGAGATGGACATGACTAACTTTGAAGTCCAGATCATGACAAATTATTTCAGATATAAAGATATCACTGATCCTTAAAGGAGTAGTGAAGGAAAAGAGAACTTTTTAAAGCAAAATGTAATTTTACATTTTTTAAAAAAGTGTTTTAAAGATCTTTCCAGTCTAAGATGTTTTGAGAATGGGAAGATTTCAATCCTTTAAAAATACAATGACAGATGAGTTTCTGTCTAAAGTTTTTGACTTAATTTTCATAGCCTTCTATTTTACTTCTTCCCCCCTCTGTCCCCGTGATGTGGCCCTTCCTGAGGCATTCCTGCCACCTCCTTTAAGTCAGCTTAGATGTAATTCTGACCCTGCAGTGAGCCAGTTCCAATGCTGTAATGTAGAAGAGAGTTTTATTCTGGCTTAACCACTTGGATTTGAGAGGGAGCAGGAATATGCTCAAGGATGACAAGTAAGGCAACATTGATAATAAAGTTTGGCTAGGCTGCAGTGTAATAACATTAAAAGTAATATTGCTGAAATTCTCAAAACTTCTAAGGGATGAAGTTGTATGGTAGGGCTACATGAATTTAACTCTAAGTTACATGGAAGGAAGAGCCTTGTTTCACTGTTCCATGCATTTCAGTTTCCTGCCTTATGCATGCTGCCTGTTTTGCATGAGCTGTGGAGCTTGTCGGACCATTCCAAGAGTCAAATAAGCTCGTAATTTGGCAGTGAATGCTTCACTTGTTTTGCTGTGTTTGTTTTTTGCTAGGATAGGGTAATAGATTTCTAAGTCAATATTCTTGAGAATCCAGAGCCTGCACAAGGGCAGAAGAGGAGCTGTATGGCTTGGGGTAGGGGTAGAAAGATGAAAGAGCAGTGGAGGAGGGTGGGAGAATAGGATTCGCTTTGTCAGCAGCACTTAAGTTCTCCCTTCAGTATCATTACATTCGTCCTTGGACCATGATGAGAGTGGTTTTACAAAACTAAATTTCAGTGAGTTACTGCAGAAAAATCACAGAATGAATGAGATTGGGATGGACCTCTGGAGATGGCGTAGTTGAGTCCTTGCTTAAAGCTGCATCACCTACAGCAAGTTGCTCTGAAGCAGATCCAAGCACGGTCTCCAGGAATGGTGTCTTCTTATCCTCACTGTTTACCCATTCCAGTTTATGGTAGAATATTCCAGTTACGGTAGAACAATATAGTGGAACAATATAATAGTTCTACATCGTCTCCATTGTAATTACGTAGACTATTACCTGCCATCTCCAAGCCACAGAACGTATTCTGAGGTATCATCACCATAGATTTCTGATAAAACTTCAGTTATCTTTTCACAGAGAGATTATAAAATACATTTGTTAGTTGTTTGCATGGGCTTAGTCCAGGTTATAGCTGGGAAAAGCCATGGATGTTGTCTCTCTGAACTTTAATAAAGACTTTGACACTGTTTCCCACAGCACTGTCCTGGAAAAACTGGCTGCTCATGGCTTGGACAGGCATATGCTCCGCTGGGTAAAACATTGGCTGGATGGCCAGGCCCAAAGAGTGGTGGTGAATGGAGTTAAATCCAGTTGGCAGCCAGTCACAAGCGGTGTTCCCCAAGGCTCAGTTTTGAGGCTGATCCTGTTTAATATCTTTATCAATTATCTAGTTGAGGGGATTGAGGGCACCCTCAGTAAGTTTGCAGATGACACCAAGCTGGGTGAAAGTGTTGATATGCTTGAGGATAGGGAGGCTCTGCAGAAGGATCTAGACAGACTAGGTCAATGGACCAAGACCAATTGTATGAGTTCCAGTAAGGCCAAATGCCAAGTTCTGCACTTTGGCCACAACAACAACCCCTGCAACATTACAGGCTTGGGGAGGAGTGGCTGAAAAGCTGCTCAGCAGAAAGGGATCTGTGCGTGTTGATTGACAGTTGACTGAACATGAGCCAGCAGTGTTTCCGGGTGACTAAGAAGGCCAACAGCATCCTGGCCTGTATCAGAAATAGTGTGGCCAGCAGGACGAGGGAGGTGATTTTACCCCTATACTCAGCACTGGTGAGGCTGCATCTTGAGTACTGTGTTCAGTTTTGGGCCCCTCACAAGAAGGACATTGAGGCACTAGAGCATGTCCAAAGAAGGGCAACAAAGCTGGCGAAGGATCTGGAGCACGTCTTATGAGGAGTGGCTGAGAGAACTGAGGTTGTTTAGCCTAGAGAAAAGGAGGCTGAGGGGAGACCTTATTGCTCTTTACAACCTGAAAGGAGGTTGTAGAGAGGTGGAGATTGGCCTGTTCAACCAAGTAATAAGTGATAGGACAAGAGGAAATGGCCTCAAGTTGTGCCAAGGGAAGTTTAGATTGGATGTTAGGAAGAATTTCTTTACTGAAAGGGTTATCAGACATTGGAACAGGTTGCCCAGGGAAGTGGTGGAGTCCCCATTCCTGGAAGTATTTAAAAGGCACATAGATGTAGTGCTTAGGGACATGGTTCAGTCGAGGACTTGTCAGTGTTAGGTTAATGATTGGCCTAGATGATCTTAAAGATCTTATCCAGTCTAGGCAATTCTGTGATAGCTAGTATATATGCCAGCATTATCAAATAGAATCATACTCCTTGAAACAACTGGAAAATATGATAATGAGCACCTGGAAAGCAAACTAAATAGTGTACAGATCAGCACCTGTTGCAGGAATTGCTTGGCTCTGTGATTCAAAAGTCTGCTTAATGGAAGCAAAGCATGTGGGACTAGGAAAGGAAGAAAAGAATTTTCTTAAGGCCTTGTATTGTTTGTTACCTAATAGTATAATTACAGAGTAGGAATGAAAATCGTAATCAGGCAGAGCAAGAATAAACGAGTAAGTTTATCAAAGCCTTTTATCAGGAGATATTCTTTAACATGCACTTATTACATGTACATAATGTTAGAGTGGGGTGTGATGTTAAAAGAGCAGTACTTTTTTCATTGCTAACAATAACAGGAATACTCCTGTTTGATTTAGAGAAGATAGATAATTTGCAATATAAATGCTACCTCCACTTGAGATTTTTATGCAGTTTCAGTGGAAGCTCTTTGTTGTAATTGGTTCTTTATACTATATGACAAGGTGTTCTCTTTTCCTGCCGTCGTAAGGGAATGCTTGTCAATTGATCTCAAAAATGAACTTTATGCTCTTCTGCTAAAATTTAGTTACGACGATGGAAAAGCTCTGTAAGCTTTTCTGTTAGCTCCTCAGTATCTGAAATGTAGCAGCAAAAATAATGTTTACAGAAGTGAGTGGAAGGTAAGTGTACAAGTGCAATGTAGTAAAAAAAAATGAGGAAAATAAGGGCATTAATAACCGCATTAAATAATGCGAGCTGACAGAATGTGAAAAACCATAATTACACTCAGGCAGGGAAAAAATCTGTTTAAATAAAAAAAAATACAAAGAAGATATTTTGAACAGTGAAGAGATTGTGGGAGATGAAAGTCATTTTCTTGGGCTTTGGTTTGCTCCCCCCACAAAAAAACCCAGCCTCCTCTTTTCCCCTCAGCAATACATGCAACTTTCACATGCAATGCATATCTGTCTTGGATATCTAGGTTGCTGGCCTTAATTGTGTAGCAAGTTTAAGCTTGCCTTTTTAAGTGACTTTTCTTGCTGGGAAAAACCACTAGCTTCTGGTTAACACAAGCATAAAAGCATATGGCTAGTGTCCCATTCAGGTAAATCTTAGATCCATCCAAAGAGCAGATGAAGGAGTATCACATGGGGAGAGTCTGGTATATAAGAGCTCTCTAATTGCAAAGTTTAGGTTTAGTTTAATTATCGAATAATTGCCTGGTTTATGGCTATAATGAAATGGCTTTAACTGTTTCTATAAATTAAGGATATAAAGCATTTAAACTGAGGGCAGATGGAAATATACCTCTTTATATTTTATATTCTTCTTTGTATGAGGTGAATATTCTTGGAAGGAGAACTACCACAGCTGTAATTAGTGGTGCAATAGAAAATTAACAAGGTAAAAACCTGTCTTTTTGAGGGGGAGAAAAACATATTAAAAAGGAGGCAGGCAGAAAATAGCTGTGCAGATGTACAGCTCTGCTTACCACAGAGGAAAGTCACCACTGGAAAATGGGCTTCAGTTATATCCAAGCGCAATTCATCTATTCAGTAAAGACTGAGGTTGGTGAGCCATGGAAATCTGCAAAAGCCTTTGCTGCTTAGACCTTGTGGTGCACAATTTTTGCTGAATAGTCTTCCAAGTGCATAGCATCTTATTTTTCTTACAGTTCAGCTGATTGAACAAGTGAGACTATTGTGCTTATCTGGTTAATTAGTCTTATGTAAATGTATTTTTCATAAAATAGTATAATTCTTTATAAAGTTTTATAACTTTTATGAACTACTAACATACTTCTGTTTTATTTTTGTAATTTAGTTGATGTTTTTTGGAATCTTTTTGTGCCTGGATGCTTTTCTGTATGTATTCACCCTGCTTCCTTTGAGAGTTTTTCTGGCAATGTTCCGGTTCATCACTTTGCCTTGCTATGGCTTACGGTAAGTTGAATCAAGAGAAAGGTGTTCATATCCTTAAATAATGTTTCTCTATATTTGTGTGTGCTTAATTTTATGGCCTTTCAGTGCCGTTTGAACTACTAATGACTTCTTCCACTTCAAAATAGAAGTTCTGGTCTACACTAGCCAAAGCAAAGGTGTGTGTGGGACCTTTAAGCTTTGCCACCAGTCTCTGTCATCGTTGTTTCCTTCAGACACAACAGTTTGATAACAGCACCACTTAGGCATATTCAGGTTAGTAAAGGACAGAGATGTAAACTTACCCTATAGTTTTATTCTTTTAACTAACATCTATTTGAAAAGTGTTCTAAGATTTCTTAGGCTTGAGTTAATGACTTGGCTCCTGTCTTTTGATAGACTCTTTAATATTGAAACAAAAGTTTGATTTTATTTTTTCCAAAAGGAAGTTTTCCTTAATTGCATGGTAAACTTTGCCCAAAGCACCCCTGTACAAAAATTTTCTTTCCTTCAAAGAATGTTAACTGGATGGGGCTAACTAATCAGAACAATATTAATAAATTGTAGGTCTCAACCTCTTGCTTTTTTGTTCAGATGAATAGTAACAAGAAGTTGTTAATAGATAGGATTCTTGGTTTGCCTTTCTGGCATAGGCATCAAAAACTGTATAGAACTAATTTCCTTCATAGAAGTTGCTACTTCTCTGTAAAGCTGGTTATTTAAGCCTTAAGTGTAGCCTTAAAGAAAAGGCATTTGTATTTATGTTTGCAGTTTTTTCTTGAATAAGTAAGAACTTCAGGATTTTCATAATGGATTTCCCCAAACTTGGAGTTGATTTATGGTACCCGTTTCTTTTTTTTTTTAATTGAATTACTCACATTTGCATTATTAATAGTGTCTTATATGTGAAGTGTTTTTAGAGGCATAGTTTAGAATATATGTTCTGATTAGAACAAATGCTAGTTTAGTTGCCTAAGAAATAATATTTTAAAGTGACAGTCTTAAGTTGAAATGTTTGTACTTCAGTGATGCATAGGCACTAGGTGGCAGTCTCTAATACTTTATTGCACTGTTTATTTTGAGCTGAATCTCGGACTTTCATTATGTTAAGCGAGTTTTCCTAGCTGCATAAAAAATACGACAGCTATATAGTTTTAGCCTGATGACAAATCATGTGCCTATTTATAAATATTTACATGGATGCTATTGCTAAAATATTGAAATTTTGATAAATTTAGGTATTGGTTTCTTTAGCATATTGAACAATATAAAAAATGCCATATGCACTCGCGTGTGTGTATGTGTGTATACATATATACGTGCACCTGCAATGGAAAACTTGGTCTGCTTGCTTAACAGTATTTTTAATGTGTGAGGCAGGATAAAATCCAGTTTTATTTAATCAGCTTGACTATGTTAATTCTAAGGTGTTATCAGGTAAGATGCAGTGAAACAGATTATCTTGAGTGAAGAAGGCTTTGTTTTTGTAGCAACTCCTGAAACAATTTCTTTTGTGAAATTCCTCAAATGTTTATGGAACTTACTTCCCCTAGAATCTCTTTACTTATTTGCCACTTGAGACTTTGTGTAATTCATTGGTGTTTTAAAGTTGGTGGCTTTTTGCTGAAAGGTTCACAATTCGTGTTGAAAGTATGTAATGGAATGCTTTCCAATGTAATGATGCTTATTTCCAAATATTCAGAGCCCGCACTTTGCTTTTGGATTTTTGTTTTGTTTTTTTCTGGTCATGCTGATTTTACTCGTTATGGTGAAAAAGATTTGTGACTTTCTTCTAGCTCAGGAAATACTTTTATGTATTTGTAACAAAATAGAGTTCAATACGTAAAATCTGTAATTACAAAAGGTACTTACAAAGCAGGTGGCTGTTTATCTTTTAGCTTGTACTTCCTCAAAATGTCAAGTAAGTGTTGAGAGACATGACTAGTTGTTATTTGAACCTGCCACATCATATTCCATTCTGTGTAGTAACTAAAAGTGCTCCTCCCTTCATCCTGACACTGCACATCTCAGTGAAGTGAGTGAACAGTTGTGTTTCATCTCCCTTCCAGTTTACTCTTCATTTATTTCCTCATAACTTTCTGCTCTTTTCAGCGTAGAAAAAGATTATATTACCTGTTATTTCTTTAAACCAATAACACCACATTCTATGTAAGATGGGCTAATTCCTGTCTATGGTGTTGTGTGTAGGGAGAGAGCTCTGTAGTCTCTTCCACATGTTTCAATATTATGTTTTACAGAGCTCTGAAAGGGAACAGAATAATATATCTTGAAGCAATTTGTTTCCTTTTTCTGCCTAGACAGTGTAATTGCTTCAGTTTGCTAAGTTGTCATTCCTCATCACTTGATCTTTCCTTTTGAGTAAATTTAGTTCTGTGTATTTGTCAGAGCTATATTGGTGTTAACATAGCTATTTTAGAGAGAGACTCTCAAACTCTGAAAACTTCAGTCAGAGGAATCCAAGATTCTGTCATTAAGTAAACTAAACTGCTGGTTAAATTGCTGTAGTCATACTGGCAGAGGCTGAATCATCAGATTGTGGTGGTTTTGGCAGGTGCAACTTCATTACTGCTCTGCTCTGTAAATATCAGGGTGCTCTTAAAAAAATGAACAAACACTTCACAAAATTAAATTGCACCTTCTGAAAAGAAAAACCAGTACGAAATCTGCTGTACTTTCTTCCAAGTAATGGAAAGAACTTTCCTAAATTATTATTTTTGAATCCAGTAAACTACTCTTACTTTATTAAAATATTCTTTGACAACACAAAAGTACGTACTTTGCTGGAACAGCCATTCCAAAGGTAGGGACACAAGTGGACCTGATGGAGTTCTCTTCAGAATTACAGTCCTTGATAGCTGCCTAAAACTAACTCTAGCTGTGATTGAAAGGAAGTTTCCTTTTAAAATTCAGACACTTTTTTTATTAATACCTCAGACACAGAGATTCTGTGTAGATTAATATCTCTGCTTGTTTTGAAACACTTTTACAGAGATAACTTTTTGTTTTTCTTGAAAATATGTTGCACACCAATAAAAGCTCTTGTGGGAATGTGGAAACGTTCTTCTGTATTTGAAAAACACCATGATAGGAAAGCTAAAATGGTATGCTAGTAAAATTCTGGTGGGACTCCCAATTTAATTATGCTTAAAGGCATTTTACATCTTGTCCACAAAGCAAGTTAAGACCTACTATGGGAAGTGAGACCCTTTTTTCCTCCAAATTCTATTTTTCTGAAGAAAATACAGAAGTAGATTAGGAATTTTCCTGTACGTGAAGATTGATTGACAAAATCTTTATATTCCTTCCATGTGGGAATAGATACAGATTATAAATGTGTTCTGTGTTTTCTCTTTTACTCTGCAGTCTTCTCTGTGAAATAATTGAACTTGGGTCCTGTCAGCAATAACATCATTGACTTCAGCTGCAATAAATGTACCTCTATAAAATTCCCATTGCCCTCCTGTGAAATCACAGATTTACACTTTTTGGTAGGAAATAAATAGAACAACATTACTTCAAGAAAGGATCTGTAGGAAGAAACCATATCAGAAAAAAAAAACCAAAACCAACAAATAAATACACTGGCATTCTTATGACAGAGATTCTTTTGTTCACATTATCAGGTTATTAAATAAATTTGAATCCTTTGCACACATATTCCCAAGCTTTTGTTTTTGCTAAGGGCTATAGCTCCTAACCAGACAGTAGGAAGTTTACGTATTTAAGTTTGTTGAAAGTAGCGCACCTGTCCACCGAAATGTGTGACTTTTTACCAACCAAAAAAAGGCAGGTGCATTCAGTATTTTCTGTAGTAAACTCTCAGATCAAGTATTCCTTTCTCCTTTCCATAACAGTGCATAGTGTAGCAACATTACAACCTTCTCTTTCTTTCTTTCTTGTAAATCAGACCGAAGGGAAGAGCACTTTCACTTCCTTTATAGGATGGAATGTGGTGTCACAGGGATTCCTCCTTGGTGAGTAAATCCTAATTTTCTTTTTCCTTCTATGCTGTCAGCCAAATTCACACATCTACAATTAATTGGTAAAAAGACTGATTACATATGAATAATATAGCTAAATTAACCCACATACTTCAAAGGAGAAACCAACACTTGGTTTTAATAATCAACACATGAACTTGATTCAGTGCTGGTTATGGTAGGTGTATTTTCATATGTAACTTCACATCATTGTGGAAATAGATTGTGATCTTAATGGATTTAAGACTTTTTTTTTTACAAAGAGTGCTTGTGGACCAGTTCAGCCCAATTGAAAATAGGATATCTCAGAAAAACTATAGCCCCTGCTATACTTAGTTTATAGTGCCTTAACCATTTTTACGTGTATTCTTAGTAAGGCTTTAATCAGATTGAGAGCTATATTTTTGTGTGTACTTCAAGCAGGTTCATTTTTTTTCATAATGCTTGATGTAAATTTTGAGGAGTTCTGATATTTCATTGACAGATATTGTTGATCAGACTTGAAGTTGATTCTCTGCATAATAAAACACAGCACTTTAGTGTATGTTCATTTACTGACTTCTAGTTGATTCTGTTGTTAAAAAACCAAAAGCTTAATGAAAGCTAATTCTAGTTGTACCTTACTTGAAACTTCATATTTATTTATTTTTTTATTTATTTTGAGACAGCTCTCATCGGGTCCTAACAGCAAGGTTGGTTTTGTTTCATTCTTAGCATGGTCTCGTGCTGTGTCGTGTGCATGTAGAGGCTTTTTATTGTTTGAGAAATGAAATGCCATCTAATCTTGGCAAACTCACTTCTCCATTTGGGACATACATTTATCAGCACTTAGTGTATATATCTCACAACTTTACGACAGTGAAGTCCTGGGTATTGTAGACTGTATGTCTTTTTGCAGTCTCAAACTGTGTATTAGCTTTAATCAAAGTAGTTTATTCCTGAAGCCAAACTTAATTCCAAATTTGAACGTAATTGTAGGAAAATAGTTTTGATAGATGACTTTGCACTTTTGAAAATTCTTAATGTGTAGCTGTAAGGGCAAGTACACCCTTCAGAAAAACTTGCTTGGGTTTTGTTTTCCCTGACATCTTTACTTGGTATTCTAACAGGAAAATATCCCTTTATGTGTTAATCTGATCACTCTTGATAATGCTTCATATAATTTAGGAACTTAAAATACCACACTTCATTAATGAATGATACACTGAGGATTAAAACTTTGATCAAGACTAAATATCAACATGTAAAACAACAGTTCTGTGACTGTACAAGTATCTGTGATGTAAAAGTGAAGAAATGATACCTCAACAAAACTTTTAACTAGACCACTATTTCAGTAACTGAAATATGTTATTAATTAATATAAACCTCAGTGGTTGTCTCTTTCAGAGTGTTAACATTGGATAAAAATAGTTAGAAAAGCTTCACTGTAAAATACTTGCTCAAACTTGTAACCTCAGTGCTAAAGCGCTTCTTCAGTGCATTATCAGCTGAATGATAAAGCTGTATAAATGAAAAGGTTTTTTTAATAGTGTGAAGTACAATAACACTTACAGAAATAATAGTTATCTTAAGAGTTTATGAATGTGTAGGTTCATTATTTCATTAATACTAAAATATCCATCTAAAATGTTATTGAAATGATTCATATATTTATTATATCTGTGACATTGGAAATTTTCTGTGCTAACTGTGAAGGATTAATTGGTTAGAGTGACCTGAATTATTTGGACAAGACTATACTAAAGGAACCAATTAAATAGCCAATAAACTGCAAAATTGAACCTGGAAAAATGTATTGAATTCCTGTTGGTTTAAAAAAGAAAAAACAACAATCAAAACCCAAGCAAATCTCCAAGGTGACTGGAAAACCATATGTAATCAGAATCAATCAGAATTGAGGAGCACCAGAAAGCCTGAAAGATGAAAGTAAGGAAGTTGTGTGATAGCACATGACTATAGGGAGTTAGTTTTAAAATAATAAATGCAGAGTGCTTATGCATCAGATGCTGGAGTAATTAAGTACTCAGACAGGTATACTTGTCTACAGGTTAGTTTGCACACAGTATAGCGAAAACATTGCTCATTTTGCAATGCTGGTTGCTGAAAAGCATATCATAGATGACTGTGGTCAGATTTTGTTAAGACATTTTTTACACAGCAAGAACAAACTCCTGTCTACCCTGGGGCACATTTTACGTTCCAAATGGTTTCACCACTTTAAATTCATTAAGCAAGGCTTAATAAAACATTTAACACCTGGTCTTGATTTTTTTCAGAATTCAGTCACTTAAATTTGCTTATTAGCTACTTGTGATTTGTAGCGTATTAAAGCCAAATATCAGTAAACCGCAATTTATTTTTAATAATGCTCTACTTATTCTGAGTAACTGAGTGCAGTTGCTGGAACAAAAATAAGGGACTGGTGGAGTAGATGCCAATACACTGAAAGCCTTGAGCTGTTCTGCTTCTTTAGTAACTTGAAGGAAATACACTGTGAAATCCAGCATGCTGTTCAGTTGAAGCAGTCACAGACGATGGGTATTGGTAGGATGACCATTTGTATGGTCATAGCCCTTACAAATGATTGAACTTAATGCTTTACAACCAGTAGATGGAGACAGAACTCTTACTACT
>JAVSBS010001460.1:18684-30783 GCA_033124195.1 Coracias cyanogaster
TATATTCTTTATTGATTGTTCTCCTTTTCTAACTCACAAGAAAAAACACCTATACATAACTTTCATGTGAAATCTTTCTCTCTGTATTGTCACACTTCATGTGCAACTGTAAAAATACAACCTCTTCTGAAATGAGCTAAACTGTTTCAATTTCTCATATGTTCAATGGTTTCTAGAGTTGTACAGTAGCTCAGTGTTGTCTAGTTCTTGCCTTTTGGCTCCCTATTTCAAATAAGATATTGAAAGTATTATCAGCACTATGCTTTCTTGGTTGTTTCTTGACCTTTGTTATAGCTTAGCTGATACCAGCCTTTTTTCTTTAGTGGTTTTTCTTTTTTTTTTTTTGAGATTCTGTTGTACATATGGTGCAGATGAATACAGCATTATGAGTGTTTACGTGATACTAATCACACACTCTGATCACTTAGTGCTCAAGAGTGTTCTGTTGAGAACATGTTACATTCTGGAAACATACACTGAGAAAAATGAATGCAGAGAGCATGGTGTATGTAATGGATAGGCTAAGACTTTTTATGACAGGCATAAAATCACATCAGCCTGTGTGTTTTTATGTATTAAATAGTTTAGTGCAAAGGATAGGAATGATTTGTGACAAATACAGATTGAACCAATGTGAGGCTGATCATGCAGTAAAACTGCCATGTTTAGTTGTCACCAGAAGGCGACAAATCATTAGTCTTAATCCATTTACTTTATTTCGTTGTCTTTGTAGGGCATACTTATCCCTATCCTATAGTATATTCAGAGCCACACCTCAAAATCCTTTTGTAAATGATATTAGCCAGAGCGGAAAAGGATTCTGCTGAAAAAAAAAAAAAAGGCTTTTGTGGACTTATGTGGTAGTCGTGGTTAATCTCTTCTCAGTTGGAAACATGTTAGTTGTAGACCATAGATTACTTGCCTAATCAATATGAGGGGGTCTTTCTTGCATTCCAAGTGTTCGTTCACTGTAAACTATTTTAAGTGCTAGGATCTTCTTACTCTTCACTTTCTGCAGAGCAGTTTTCTGTACTCAAAGGATAGTTTTCAGTCTGTTTTCATAGAATCATTTGGGTTGGAAAAGACCTCTAGGATCATCACATCCAGCATTCATCCCAGCATCTCCCTGATGACTAGACCATGTCCCGAAGTGGCAAAAAGGTGTTTTGTGAACACCTCCAGGGGTGATGACTCCACCGCTTCCCTGGACAGCTTGTTCCAGTGCCTAACCACTCTTTCAGTGAAGAATTTCTTCCTAATATCCAATCTGAACCTCCACTGGCACAACTTGAGGCCATTACCTCTTGTCCTGTCGTTAGTTACTTGGCAGAAGAGAACACCACCAGCCTCGCTACAACCTCCTTATAGGTAGTTGTAGAGAGCAATGAGGTCTCCTCTCAGCCTCCTGTTCTCCAAGCTAAACGATCCAAGTTCCCTCAGCTGCTCCTCATAAGACATGTTTTCCAGACACCTCACCAGCCTCGTTGCCTTTCTCTGCACCCACTCCAGCGCCTCAATGTCCGTCTTGTGCTGTGGCGCCCAAAACTGGACACAGTACTCAAGGTGCGGTCTCAGGAGTGCCAGGTACAGGGGCACAATCACCTCCCTACTCCTGCTGGTCACACCATTTCTGATACAGGCCAGGGTGCTGTTGGCCTTGTGGACATCAAAGCATTTTCCTATGAGAATCTCTCTGGACTGCTTCAGAAACGTCATGAATAGGTTCTGCTTACTAGTGCATTTGAGACCATCCCTTCATAAAAATTGGTACCTTGCCAAACTTTTAAAACAGGCTTCTGAAGTGGGTGTCTCTTGTGCTAGTCAGGTTTTCTCTACCAGGTACTCACTTCTTCTCTAGTGGTAAGGTAGGTGTTAGCTGAAAGAATGAAGATGCTAATTTTGCAAATAACAAATTCTGATTCTCTTTTTCAAATGCTAACACCTTTACTACTTTATCCTAATCTGTATTGCAGAGTATGAGTGTTGTCTGGGGGACTAGGACTGAAATGGCTCTGAGTACACTTCCAAAGTTGAAGTAGGTTGGAGAAAAAGAAACATGCTGTGTTACTCAGCATAACATCTGCTAATCATAATCATGGGCTTGCTTAAGTCATGTAAATGTTTCAGTGTATGCTAATATATTAAAATAAGTATAGTCATTTAACTCAGATGTAGTTAAACAGGGCAATAAACTTTAAAAATGTAATTTTGCAGGTTAGAGAGGGTGCAGGTGTCTTTTTTGTCGTGCAGGGGCATAGTCACAGAGTCTTTAAGCAGCAGACAAATACTGGATGTGCTGGGATATGGACGCTTTCAGTTTTCTTAAAGTTTTTAAATAGGCATTTTCAGTTAAAACTCAGTAGGGGGGAGGGGAGGAAGAAAATTCACTGATGCTTTTTTTTCATGGACTCAGTCTGAAATAAAATGTGTTGTCACTCATACTGCATGACCTCTGAGAGCAAGAAAATATCTTGTAGGGTGAGAAAGCCACTTTAAGCAGTTCTGATGTATTGGACCAGGTTGAATTCAGTTTGAATTCTATTATTCAAAATGTAATTAATTTTATTACATCTTGTGTAGTAAAGGTTATATAGTAAAAAGGAGCAATTGCTCTCTGTTCAAAGTGCAATGCTATAAATCTGAGAGTTCTGGAAACCTCCTCGCTGATACTCCTAGAATGAGCATGATCTATTTGCCCATTGTAGAATGACGCTGTGGTTCCATGGGTGTTCTAATGCATGAATGCTGTCTTCAGGGCTTTTTGTTCGGAGTGGAAGACAAGAAGGAAAACTAGAGCATAATACTCTAATGTTGTATTTAAACATAGTGAGTAGGGTAGCTGGAATTTTGAGTTATCTGCGGGGTCTGTAGAATGTCTTGACTCCCAGAGGTTATAAGTAACAGTTTGGATGTTTTTTAGAAATAGCATTAATTTTTATCAACTTTTTTTTTCTGAACATGTTATCAGTTTGGGGGAGTATTGTCTAATCTCTGGATAACCTGACAATATAATAATACAGAAAATGAAAATTTGTAACTTGCATTCTGCTAATTGGTTCCAGCTTTTGTGAAATGTTAGCTTCTGCAAAAGCCTTTCAGTGTATATTAAAAATAAATACATGTAATAGAAATTATTTCTGGTTTTTTTATAATTAACTCTCTAATAACATTTTTATTTAATTCAAAGGCTTTTAAAATTATTGGCATCCTATGTATACTAAACCAAGTAAAAAGACAACTAAATACTGTGTTGCAATTCATTATGCCTGTGGCTGCCATTGTGGAAATTGAGATAAAGCTACTTTCTTCCTGTGATTTTAGTTTATAGGATGAAATTGTATAATGATTCATACAGTCTTTTGGGTTACTTGTGGGACTATAGAAAAAAAATTTCTGCACTGGTTCAAGATCGACCTCAAGCTCTGCTGTCAAATTGTTTGCATTACTGCTGCAGACCTTAGAGCTAAAAGAAGATAGGGAATTGTGTTTAGAACCTGTTCCTCGGCATCTGGTTCATTGTACTGAAATTGAAGATGACCGCTTCATTTCTTTCTTTTTTCTTTTGGTTGTAGCAAATACAATTTCTGTAACTGAGGAGTAAAAATAAGTAGAATTGGCTGGAAGGGGGAAGGTATTTTAAAATCCAAAGGGCATGCATGCGGAAGGTTCTTAACAAGTGCGAGCTCTTACCCAGCAAATGCAGTATTTTAACTAAATGGATGTGGCAGATAAGAGAATATGATCCTGTTCAGGAGTGTGATCTGTGAATCTGCATCACAGTCGTGGTGTTCCTTATGTGTTGGAATGAGGGGCAGTAATAAACTACATGAAAATATATCTTTGGTTAACAGCTTCTGTAAATTCCTCTTGACTGGGTAACATTTGTATTTTATGGATATATGACATTTAGTGGAACTTTCTGCCCTTTCTATTTCAGTGATAGACGTTTGCTACAACCTGCTCAGGTATGTGACATTCTCAAAGGAGTTATCTTGGTCATCTGCTACTTCATGATGCACTATGTTGACTACTCTATGATGTATCATCTGATAAGAGGACAATCTGTCATAAAGCTCTACATCATCTATAACATGCTTGAGGTAAGAATGCTGGAATCGTGATATCAAGCATGCTTTTTTCAGACCATCTAAAATATTGTTGTATTAGGGTATTTGTACTTAGAATATGGTACATCTTGTATTCCCATAAAGATACATACACCCATGATAATAAGCCTCGATGCAGTGAAACAGACAAGTTCGTGAAAAATAGGTTTTATAGGTACTGTTTCATATTGCCTAATTCCTGGAGCTTACTCATCAATTCTGTTGAATGAAAATTGAGAACTGGAAATGGAAGAAGTGTCTTAAACTGAGATGCAAGAAGTGGAATGAATGAGGTTTTGAATTCATTGAGAAAAGTAGAAACTGTTGATTTGAAATAGTGATAATATCCTGAGAGTAGAAGACGGGGATAGTAGAAGACATGGAATTTGTTTTTTAATTCTTCATTATGGAAGTGTATCTTTTGCTGTATGCAAGGACACTTGTTCCTGCTTAACCTGACTCAGTCCTGGCTATTAAATAAAAGCCTGAGTACATAATAAGTTGAATGAATATAGCGAAGAAATAAGAGGAAAATCTGGTTTTGGAGGTAAGATAAAGAGAGATTCTGGGGGAAAAAAGTTGGTTCTTTTCTGTTACTATTGTAAAGCTTGAGAGTTTTAATTGCACTTCTGTGGTCAGTGATTCACAAAGTAAATAATGTTTTCATAGCTACAATCTTATCTCCATCCTGCAAATATAGGACATACTAGGAATACAGCCTCTTAAAAGGATTCAATCAGAGCTCTGTACACAAGAGTTACTCTGCTAGGTTTCTGGGATCTCTGTGTACTATATTAATCCTTGTTTGAACATCTGTTGTACCTTTGTTTGAAGACTGCTAAAATGGGGCTATACTTTGTGCAAAACCTGGATATTTTGTCTGAAGACAAAAATATTGTTCTTTCTTCATGGACTTTTATGTTATTTCCTCATAAAAATATAAAAATATTGCATAAGGAACACACTTCATTATCTTAAGTGAAATAAATACCATACAAGCCACCTCAGCTGTTTATTCATAGGGTTTTGTTTCCTTTAGGTTTACTGAAAAGCATACAAACATTAAATTGACACTGACTTGATATGTGGATTTTAGTTGTGTTGGGAAATATTCATCCATATATAGTTCCATAATCTGTGAGAGACTATCACTTACTAAAGAAATCCAGATGATAAAAATAGTAATTTATCTTTATTTCAAGACTACTTCAAGTCATTTCTCTTAAAGCTGAAAGAGTACAGCATGATATGCTTACTGTGTAACTTGAAGAGAGGCTGTTGTGTTTGCTGTGAATTGGAAGCCATATGTCGTTGCAATTTGAATGAAGAGAAGAGTTGAGTTTTATTTGCTACGTTTGGCAGAACCAAAAGTGTATGTCTCAGCTAAGAAGTGCTGCCTGAGTTTCAGTGTTTTCTTTAGGAGAGAGGGAAATCTGTTACTGCTCATAGTTATTAGAAAAATTACCCTAGACTTTGAAGCTGGAAATGGTATTTTATTTCCATGGTGCCTCATGAAACCCAGCATGCCAAGCAGAGGACATAGTTTTTAACGGACTTTTTTACCATGGTCAGTTGCAGCCACAGACTGGCAGAAAGCCCATGGGATTCCACTGAAAAGACCTGGTTGATAGTCAGCTTCCAGCAGTTTGAATAGTGGCTTGCTTGGACTGCTTTGGTGAATTGTGTTATAAGTCTTTGTTACTAATTGCTTTTTAAGGAACTATTAAATACACCTTTTGTAATAAACTTGACGTTTTCACAAGTTTTCAAAATAGGAGGATCTTAATTTAGTTAAATCACAGAGCAACAGAGATGTTTACAATGTCCTAATGTTTTCGGCTGTTGGCAAGTCCAGGGAATATTGTGCTGGACACATATGAGAAATGCAAAATCTTCAAATTACGTGCTGAATGCTCCACATAGCAAGCCTGAGGGGAGCATTCAGCACGTTTGGCTTAAATGACACTTTTCTTTTTTAGATTCAGACCCACCGGCTCCTGCTCCTTGTGAAGCCCCAGTGTGCGTTACGCTGGTGACAGCACTCACCATGGAATTCTGCTGGAGCCTGGAGCCGGCATGTAGGGTTTAGGTAAGTTGTATTTGGAAAAGCAAGCAACAATATTGTGTGGTGGGTTTTAATATTTTCTATCCTGTCAGCTAAGAAACAAGGACTGCTTAAATAAAAAGGAATGCAAAGCCACCATTTTATCCATTAAAACCCTCACAATATTGTGAACAAAAACTTATCAAAGTCTAAGCATTCTGTAGTTGGTGTTGCTACACCAGGTGTAATTACTCAGTGGGTCATCACAATGAGCAGGAACCAAATAATGCAGACCACCTTAATTCACAAAATGTAAAAGCCGAAAACAATATCACTGTAAATATCTCTCAAACTGATGGATTTTTGAACTTCAGAATTTTGAGAATTCATCAGCTCATGGTTTTGTTCATTTTATTTCATAGGTGATGCTTAAAAGAGTAGCATATGGTAGTTTACTTGAGACATCAACTAAAAATTTGTTTTAATTCAGCGTTCATCTTTTAGGAAACTTAATAAATGTTAAAGTATATGACTTCTCTCCCTTCCATATCTTTATCTTTAGAACTCTTAATTAACAGAGTCAGGAAATGATCCCAAATCTAGGTTTGCTTATGTTGTCCCAGGAACTTTTCTCATTAATAGGTATGGTTCAGTATTTGCAGGTACATTGCACACCTGTTTCTGTATTGCTACATGTCGTTTTAACATGTCCAAAATTGTCTTACAGAAAGACAGTAAGAGGAAAATATCTGTTGTCTTTAAGTAGAGAGAATCAGTTTTTCATATTTAACTACTTGCATTTGGCTGAGTTAGCAATGAAAGAGACTTCTTTTTTGTAGCCAGACATGTGCCTTGTGATAATAATTTAAGTGCTATTTTTGTTGTCCTGTGCAACTTAGTGTTTAAATTACTGGTCTGTAGTGTATAGGCAGAAAAAAAGTCTTTCTTTGTAATGATCTTCAGTTGTACATGCTTGCTGATGATGAAGTGTTGAGAACTAGTGGAGCTCAGTGAGACCTTTCCTGCTATAGTATTGGATTACAAACTCAGATTGCTGTCTGAGGGCTTCCTGTCTTTAGAATTGCTGCTAGGTTTTTTTTCTGCCACTTGTGCATTTATTCTTTGGGTTACACTTCATATGTTTGTAGTGTTTTCAGACTGATTTTTCCCTTTTTGGCAGAATCTCTAGTCCTTCTTGATCACTTGTTGTGTTATAGAGCACTTTTAATTTTGAATTCTACATTATGCAGAGGTTTGTATTGAATATATATTTTATTCCAGGATGTAAGGAAACAGTACAGCCAAATCTAATTCCAGTCATTTTTGTACTTATAAGCTGATGATGTGCCCTGTCAAACATCTGAAATTCACTTTTCATTAACTTTCCCCCCCTACTAAACCCAGAGGGGTGGGGAAAAACATTTAGGGTAGTTTGACTCAACATAACGTACTGCTTTATCAAAGGCTGCAGTTTGAACTGTACTTGGATGTCTTCCAAGGAAACATCTAAGATAACACGGTTATATATTGTAAATACCATTGAAAAGGGGACAGTAAATTTGAGAGGGAAAGTAAATGGTCGAATATACAAAAGGACCAATATCACTATGAAATCCAGAGTGGAAATGGAATGACAGGAGATGGGAAGTGATAAGTATGTGAAACTTTTTTTTTTTTTAGGTTGAGCTGTACTTGGGATGACATACTCAAGTGTTGGAGAGAAAATATTGCTTTAAGGCAGTAAAAAGTTCTTTTTGTTTAGGTGGCTGATCGCCTGTTTTCTTCATTTGGGCAAGATATTTTGGATGCTCTTTACTGGACAGCTACAGAACCTAAGGAAAGAAAAAGAGCTCACATAGGTGTGATTCCTCACTTCTTCATGGCAGTGCTTTATGTCTGTATCCTTTTTCTTCAGTGATTTGCAAAATTTTCTAAATTAAATGACAGAATAATTTTCTGCATTATTTTATTATATTTGAAAAATTGATAGTGTTCCTAAATCAGTGTTCCTTTATTTTCAAAGTAAGATTGCCAGTACTACAGATTTTAAAACTCAATGAAAAAAACCTTTAAACCTGCTTTTAAAAAAAAATCTTCATCATGGTATACCACTGCAGTAGTAGACACCTTTTTCTATACCTAATGTGTAGCAAAATGAAACAGTAATTGGATAGTTCATGGAAACTTTGATTTCTGATTTGTATTTTAGGTCATAGGGTCTTGAAGACAGCGGGGTTTTTTTTACTGGAATGTTACAAACACCTAGCTTGAAAGCATTCCTTTGAAATGAAGATATAAGTTCATGCATATTCAGGGTGTAAATTAGTTTAGTCTGAGGTAACCTTACAGTGAACTGATGAAAATTATCTATAAAGAGATATGTAGTCTGATAGATGTGGTGATGAATTGAGAATTTTTGTACTTTTCCCTATATTTTCTCTGAAATCTTTAGGCTAATTCTGAATATTTCCTTATCTCAGATTTTTTTTCCTTTAGGTTGTATTACTGTTTCTCCTGACTGATGTAATTGGGCTCTTTTTAAAACAGGGAAAATTAACATAATTACTGCATGCTACAAAGCACTGCGGGTATGTTACATAGGTTTAAGTGCTGCCTTGCCATAAATCTAGCTATCAGGGAGCTAGAAACGTTTTTATTAAACTTTGGAAGCAGAACATGAAATGGGAGGTTTGGTGCTATTCAGTGCTGTTGTGCAGAAAAATTATTTCCAAACATCCTTCCTTAACCTTGCTATTTAGTCCTGCATGCTATTCTTATAATGGTTCAGGCAACAACCCTCAATGTGGCCTTCAACTCCCACAATAAATCACTGCTTACCATCATGATGTCCAATAATGTAAGTATGTAGCTTAGTTATATAGCTGTCCTATTTTTTAGCATAATTCATGCTTGTGTGTCATATTTCCATGTTATTTGGTTGTCTGATTTGTTTTTATTGACAAAAAACGGATGTAAACTAACAAACTGTTTTTAAAAATTGCAGTTTGTCGAAATAAAAGGAAGCGTTTTCAAGAAGTTTGAGAAGAATAATCTTTTTCAAATGTCTAACAGCGGTATGTATAGCCATGCTAATTGGGAGAAAATGTGAAGTGAGAGGCTGATATTTTTTTTTTTTCTTTTATTCATTTAATATTATTGTTAAAACAGCTTTACCTTGTTGATGTTGAGCATTCTGACCGGAATTCCTCATCTACCCTCGTACTGTTTGGTTCAGTAGAATGAAACTAGGATTCCACTTCCAGAAATACTTTTTTCCTTAAATGACTTGTTTTTATTTGAGGTGCTAAAACAACCCATTGACTATGTGCTGAAGTTACCACATTTCAGATTTCAGTTATTGTATTCAATATATCCATGCTTCGAAGTGTCAGAAGTCTGTGTTTTTAAAAAGTTGACTTTGTGGTGTGCTGTGTCGACAGTAACCTCAGAATGCGTATTGTGTGGCAGTTGTGGTGATGGACCTTGAAATACTTCCCCCCTCCCCAAAAAGAATGTAACAATGAAGTAGCTGGCTTACACAGGAAGTAACAGAGATGGCTCCCTTTTGACATGCTGTCAAGATAACAGGAGAGGATACTTAGGGAACACATTATGCTTTTGGCACTTAACTGTGTTGCTGCTTAGTATGGAATTTGGGAATTCTATTTGATGTGTCTCCTGAGGAAAAGCTGTATCCTTTGATGGCGGCTCTTTCTAATACTAATATCAGGCATGTGAAATATTTGTTGAATTCTTGGTTTCAAGACTAATAGGAGGGATTGCACTTCAAGGTTGTACTAGAGCTTCTTTGCTTGTAATATTCTCTGATCTTTGAACACATTTCTGTTCCTATATGCATATGAATTTTTTTGTCAAACCTATTTATACAGATAAGCAAATATATTGTATTTTTTCATTCCAACTCCTAGGTTTTTTTAAACCAGAGAACTCAAATATTGAAAAGGTTAAAAAAAACAACAATGTAACTGCTTATTTTAAAATGGATTATTTGGATTTTTTTATCAAGAGTTTAACTTTCAGCTGGCTTGCTTCAGGTTTTGAATTCTGGCTATTGATGTGATTTTTTTTTTTTTTTTTTTTGTCTAATTCATTTGCAGATTGCACTGGCATTATATGCAAAAGTTAAGCAGCAATGGTTTTGTGAGGCTTTGAATGAAAAACTGTTTACATAAAATCCCAAATATACCAAAGAACTGTCACTAAAATTTTATCTACTGCATAGTTCTTAAAACCCCCCAAAATAATCTTCTCAGGCACATTGATAAGGTGTTTATTCTGTGCTAATAGGATGTATTTTGAGTTCAAAGAATTAAATGCTTAAATACATTTAATTTTTTAAATCTAACTTTACGGTGAGAACATGTAAGGTGATGTTTACAAAAATACTGACAGAAAACATAGATGAATTTTCTTAAATTTTCTCTCATTAATCACAATACACTCAGAAAATAGTTACAAGTATGCATCTAGCTCTCCTGTTGAAAGGTCTCTTTCTAGACTTAAATGTTCATATAAATGAGGAACTGCTATTAGAAATGGCTAGTAATTTCCTCCATAAAAAGCACCTGCAGTAGTATGATAGAAGAATTGCATCTCATTATTTTATTGCTAGACATTATTATTGAAGACCCATAAGAGCAATATTGGGTTTCCCTTTATCACTTTGTGGAAAAAGTGATGCCATTCATTATACCGTATGGGGATAGAAGCAGGTGAGTACATGCATAGAAGAGTACACAGAACAAGCTAATTTATTCACTTCAGATAACTTTTCCTGGAACAGTTCTCAGTATGGTTATAAATAGCAGTGGTTTTCTTTTCATAGATAAAGTAGACAGATTTTAGGGAGGGGTTTTCACCTCTTTCACCTTTCTCCTAAATTGAACAGATTTACTGCATCATAGCTTCAGTAAAGGATGGATCAGTATTGCTTAAGTTCATGTATTCTGATAAGTTTGTTGTCCTTTAAATATTGTATTTCCTGCAGTGCACCTTGCTTTGGCATGCCATTCCAATGCTGTGCCCTACCCCTGGAACTCAGGCTGGTCTGGTCCTGTGGACTAAACTTCCGATTACACTTTAGAGTGCCTTCTGTGTCCTGTAACACAATAGGCTTAAACTGCATGTCTGGACTACTCAGTTAAATTGCTAAAATAAAGCACTAAATGTAGGTCTCCCCATATATTTCCCACCTCTCCATTTTTCTAGCTGTTTTCTCACGTCTGTAGTCTCTGCTGTAGGGCAGCAGTAGCTGATTAAGCTCATATAGGCTTGTGGTGGTTCAGTAAAGCTGTGGTGGTTCAGTCCCTGCCGGCAGCCGAGCCACGTGGCCACTGCCCCCACACTCAAAGGGAAAGGCAGGAGTGCTTGAGAATGCTTTTGGAGTTGAGATAAGGAGAGTTTAATATAATGACACATGAGAAACAAATCGCAATAACAACAGTGAGAAAAAACAATGTACAAAATAAGCGATACCGTGTGGACAAACAGACGGAGTGGAGCAGACCGGCTGCATGAACAAGTTGCACCGGGGAACTGGAACTGTTGTCAGCATGGTATGGAATAGCCTGGCTGCACCAAATTAACCCTGTCCTGGCCGAACCAGGACAAGGCTGAATGGATGCCCCCTTGGCTCATCTTTTCTGGGGCTCTGCTCAAAATGTAACTGTTGTCTCAAACACACGGTTTAAATTCAGTGTAAATGTACTGATTAGTACACAGAAGCTAAATATACAAATCCTTTGAGGTGGTAAAAAGTACTGTCAGTCTCATGGAGGCATCTGAGGAACATGTCATGGAGTAAGTGAAGTTCACATCTTATTTAACATGTTAATCAAAAGAAAAATATGAACTAGTAGAAAAAAAGATATTGACGACCTGAAGAGTAGAAATTGTGATCAAGAGAAGTTGCCTCAAATAGAATTCAAA
>JAVSBS010001461.1:0-11834 GCA_033124195.1 Coracias cyanogaster
CAGACAGTGGCAGAACTCCTGGGAGATGCGTTGCTTTGGCAAGAAATACTGCTTTTAGCTACGTGGACCATAATCAAGAAGATCTGTAAGTTCTCATTCCTGATGTCCCCTCCAATACAGCCCTCCGCTGTGCAGTCCAGAGACACCAAGAGACAGTCTTCTAGTATGCTTATTTAATTCCTATATATTGACCCTCTTTTGGGGAATGGAGGATTTAGCAGCTAATTCTAGTAGCAAACTGAACACAATTCAGTTGGACAGGGACTTGTCAAAAATACAAATTTATCATTTTCCAGAGAAATTGTTTTGTAATCACTACTTTAAAAAAAGAGATAGTTTTCCATTTCTACTTTTTTCTACATCAGTGGCAATACCGCTAGTAAAATGTGCTAAATGTTCACAGGCTTAGATGATGCTATTCTGAGAGAACCTTCACACCTACAGCAATTCACTACTGTTTACACCCATACCACTTTACCTCTCTGCCAGTGAGGATGTGCCTTGCCAGTTTTACTTTTGCAAAATTCCCCTTTCCAATCGTCTTAAGGAGTCTGTAATTTCCAATATGTGGTTGCTCATCTGCGCAGGAAGCTATAGAGTTCCTGCAGCGAGCTCCAGAGCGCCCAGTTCGAGAGGAAACTTCCTGCCGTCCATCTCCATGGGACGTGTGCTGCAATGAAAACATACACAGATAAGGCTGGGAAATAAATACAAAACACATTAACGATGAGAGGCATACAACATTCAAAAACATCAGCAACTCCTTTGAAGAAACCTTCAAAGGCTCCAACTCAAACTTCAGATTCATGCTGAACTTTGCTCTGATGGGACAATAAAGATATTCCCAATTCATAACACAATATCCATTGCATCACCTGGTAAAGACCAAGTGGAACATAACCTGAACTGCAGCAATAGTTGAGCATTTTGAAGTAACTTATATGGACAGTCAAATGAGTGCTGCAACATGGAGGTCTTTGACATTATTTCCCATTTGCATTACTGTGCCTAACTAGACCAGGAAAGCCTTTGGAAAGGAGACACGAATAAAACTTTTCCAAAAGCACACACAGTAAAATGTTCACCATTATCAGACAGCTTAATACTGCTGATAAAATAGTAAAAGGCTTTTTTTTTTTTCTCCTCTCTTGTACTGGACTCCTGTTCCTACAAAACCTCATGACTGAAAATGCCTGGAGAACAAGGAAAGAAATCTTACCTAATGTACAGAAATCTCGGCTATTGATGGTCTGAGCCTTAGTTACAAAGATCTGAGGTACTCTGCAATGTTAAGTTTCTTTCAGCCAGTTTCCCTGAACAGCTATTAATTCTAAAAATCAACGTGTATCTAACATACCTTTAAGTCCTTATTCATTATATCACATGGTTAAGGTGACAGTATTTTTTCATTTTCTGACAGCCTGTTTATGAAAGACCAGGTCCCCTCATGTCCCTTAGTTGTCAACTCATGGTTGAGGTCTATACACCAACTTCACTAAGGTATTACTTAGAAATGCTCAGTAGTCTGCAAACGTGGAGCAAATACCTGACTACACAGAAGGCGACATGCTAAATTCAGTCATCCCAGAAACCCCAGATCTTGCTCTTGTACTACGCCTCCTCCTGCTGAAACCCAGAGTGGACAACCAAAAATCTGGCATACAGCAATGTTCAGTCTGAAAATCACTGTAGCATAAGGATGTGAGATCATAACCCAAGCGCTAACAACCATGGAACAGGCACAAATGAACAAATCCACACTTGCTTGACACTTGGCAAGTTTCACACTCTATTTAATAACCTGATGTAACCTTGGGACCATATATTCCGGCATCTTAAGTTCCGTTGTTTGTTAATTTGAGTGCGACAGCTGTGATCAAATTATTTTTAAAAATGCACTCATTTCATTTAAGAAATATTACTGACAGAAGTCTATGGCAAGTCTCGGAAAATTGTTTCAATAGTTACTGTTTAAAACACACACGCTGTGATGCATCTAATGTTTTAGCATCCATCTGGCTTTAGCTTCTCCTTATTGCCTGGCTACTGCATTGTCACCAGACTTCTACTTCCCATATAGGTACCTAATTACTAGGATCACACTATCCCTTCTCTTTAGTAAGTTATGTCTATATACTGAGATCCCTAAACAGGCTGCTGTAAGAGTGATTAAAGACAAGGAGACATTTCTTGTAGTTCTTTTCAGAACCCTCTCCAATTTTTCCAACATCTTTTTGTGAGACTCATGCTGGAACTGGACATGCCATACGTACAGTAGGACTAAACACAAAGACTGGATATTCTGTTCAACACCCCACTGATTCTGCATCAACAGAACTAGCTTTCTTGGCAGCAGACCATCTGTATCTGACCACCCAACACTGACCCTAACTCTTTTTAAGAATGAGTGCTTCCCGTTCCCTTACCACACATAATGACTTTCATTCCTGGTTCCTTACACGCATGATCTCACATTTGGCTGAAGTGAAATGCAGTTTCCTTACATGCAGGTTACTGCATGTTCCTGATGACTGGCCCCATCCTGCCCTATTTAATATTCTAGCAATCTTTATCTTCATTTTCAGGAGCACTAGTAAAATTTCTTCCAAACCACTAATAACTGATACAGGAACAAAAAGCACACTTGTAACAAGACCCAGCAAAAATTCAATGCTTTATAACAATTCATTGTGCTTGAGAATATCTTGAGACCCATAACAACTTTATCAATCAATAATTCTCAAGCAGAGGAAGGACAAGAGCAGTCGCCCAGCTGAAGGAACTACTAAAGCCAGTGAAATCCTGTATCAACAATTTCACTATTTTGCATGCCCTCAATGCCAGACTGGTGCTGGTTTTTTGGGCCATCTTATTTACCCCTCTATGCACTGGCACAGCAATGCTCATCCTCCATAACTCCCTCAACTTTGACTTCTAATAAACCTTGCAGCACACACCGCAGAGAACGCCTCTGTCAGCTCCTCTGGTACCTTCTAGTGTCAAATTATTCAGACTAGCTAGAAAGAAGCAACAACTGCTGATGCTAGATGCTAACATCCTCCTACATTGCTATGCCCAGTGATCAGGGACCAGGATGTTCTGTACAGGACAACGAGGCTATTTCTTGGATATATTAGAGGAAGGCTCACCTTTCGTTCAAGTACAGCATCCCAGGAATTTAGCTGTACTACTTATATTGCTCTACACTAAGTTGATAACCTACCTTGGAAAAAGAAGTATACCAAGATTGTTTAGATTATAGCCCTCTCAGCACATGGCACATGCACACAAGCTGGCTTCAGCCAGAGCTAGTCTGCCTCCAAGCAGGGCTTTTTAGCTTTGGCTCTCTAGCAGACAAGATTCCACTAGTAGGTTGCTTTTGAAGCACACAGCTGACCCTGAAAACAAAGTATCTATCTGGATCTAGGCTGTCCTTTGCTTGAACTAATACACTGTGTTAGACCTGAGCTAGAGTATGAGGCAGTTGAGATGTGGGCATCCACAAACCACGTATTCCCAAACCAGAGAACCTGCCTACAGGTTATTCAGAACTCATCTTACTAATTTCCTCCTTTCTATAAACAGTGTTAGGGAAGATTCTGCTATACTAAAAAATTCTAATCCACAGAGTAAGCCACCTCAGTTAACATATGTATATCAGCTAATACATCAGCTATATGAGTTAATATATCAGCTTCACTGTCCTCTGCTGAGGAATGACTTCTTGTGTCCGATCATTTTTTTTATGCTTTCTAGCTTTGCACTTAAAGAGAGGAATTAACAGCTGTGAACTTACTTGGACTAGTGTTGATAAATTTAATGCAATCTCCTTGTATGGAGGTCTGCATTTCCATCTTAACTCAGATTATTTCTTTTCAAGAATATGACCTTTTTCAGCCGTTCTTTTTGAATATCAACTTGTGTGTTCCTAAGCAGTTCAGTTCCTTCCACCTGATTTGCTCATAGCTGTGTTTCACTCTGTAGAAACCTGACCATTTGCAACTATATCTAATTTGGACGTTATTTCACTTCACATGGGTAAATCAGCAACTCCTTCCTCTGTCAAATACACAAGCTTTCTAAAAACTGCAGAGAACAGCTTCCTAGTTTCAACATGGATTTTCTTTTGCTTATGGAAATGGAGGAAGAGGGCCTGGGAGCACACAAAGGCATAAACTCAAAACTGAATAAAAGTGCTTCTCCCACCCACATAATTTTCAAGAAGCCATGATGGGTAGATGGGAAGCTAAATGGTGTAAGCAAAAAGCAAAAATATAGATGGTCCAGGAAAAGTTCGAGTCACATATGGGCTTGCATAGCATTTGGCTGTACTTAGCTACTTCCCAGGGTAGCTTCCTTGGCAAACAGATTAACAGCTCCAATCTTAGCCCGGAAAAACAGCAATAGCATCCTCTGCTCTCTAAACTGAGATGTAGGTCATTTGTCTTTTCCCAAGCAGACCCTCAACTCTTCACATTTTGTGTTCCTCACTCCCTGACCCCCAAAGATTCTGTTAAATTTCAGGCTTCTTTCCAAGGTCTACCTTTAAATGGCTTCAAAATTGGGTGGCTTCAGGCTAGCAAGAATCACTATCTCTTTTAAAAGAAAAGTCCCATGAAATCTGCTCATGACAAGAAAGCACTTTCTTCCATATCATGGCATGCAAATTCCCTTTCAAAATCTTTTAAATACTTTAAAGGATTTGGGGGTTGTTTTTGCACATAGTAGGAGTGTTCCCTGAAAAAGTATCAATTTTCAAGTCAACAAGATAACCTTTCTCATTTTAAAAAAAAAAAGCACATTCTCCTCCTCCCCTCAGCCCCACCCTGATATTACTCAACCCAGAAGGAAATGGAGTAAAACATCTCCCACTGCAAGAGACCTTACTGTGAGGGAGGGACTGAGCCTAAGACCAGCTATATTTGGAACACAACATAAAACCCACCTTTTCGCAAAAGCCTTCCCCCAATGATGAGCCGACATCCTTTCATAGCCAGATAATGATTAGCATGAAGAGAAAGAAAAAGAAAAGAAGAGAAAGTAAAAAGCAAATGAAGTATGAAGGTGCTGGTAAACTGGTATCTTTTGGGTAGATGTTAGTTTTATCCAGGATTGGTGTGATTAGAGTATCTTAACATTCAGGGCATTAGAAACACACAGGGCAGAGGATGACTGGGATCAAAGTTCTTATACTGCTTAAGGTGTCAAGAGCTGACAAAAACCTGGAAGAGACAGAATCTGACATCCATTTAAAGGGCTGAAAACATTAAGAAATTTGAATACCCAATACCCACAAAAATCCATGTTTATTTACAGTAAATAGAAAGCTTTATTTCTAAAATAGGGAGAACAAACAGTATCAACATTTTTTAAGAAGTATTTTATACAACAGTGAAAACTACCTTCTCATTAGCCAAATGAACTAATGTTACCTTACAGAAGTCTCTAAGAATGCTTATTACCTTAGCTGTCACCTCATCTTTGTATGAAATACTACAAAGTAGTATTATAGAATTTCTTAGAAAGCTGTCAGACCAGTAACAATCATGATAGCCTCATTTGATTCAGCATTTTTAATTACTGTAAGAAAAAAAATTGTACTTCAAGCCTATCCTTTACAACGGTAATAACCTAAACATTCCAGGACCTGATGAACATTTGAGACACTAAATTGCCCTCACTTGGGCACATAACATACAAACACTTGGTGATTTCCAGCTGCATATTCCCCAGAAGCACTCTCATTTATAGAAAAACTTACCAGGATACAAACCATAGTTTTTTTAAAACACAAAAATATTTTCAATGAAAGGTGGGAAGACAAATTTCACTGCAGCCCTTCCTAACAGTGTGCTATAATTTATTTCCCATTTATCATTAAGATCTTTAGGAACATACAGACTGCTGAGTAGCACTCAGTATAAGAGAAAAAAAGGTTAGCCCTAAGGATATTCACAGAGGTAGCATCTTATTGTGCAGAGATATCCATGAAACAGCACAGCAGGGCATCCTGCAACTGCTGATGAAGGAATTCTACTGGAAAGTCAAAACACAGACTTATATTTCTGGCAACCACCAAGAGGTGTCACAGTAAACACTTAACCACAATTGTCTGTATACCAGTTACTGCTCTGGGAATCCTTAAGTCATCATATGTTATAAAATACGACATTATTTTCCTACATTATAAAATATGAAGACATCAGGTAAAGATGTCCTGTATTCGTCCTCATTTTACTTCCCTCCTACCACCGACCAGGGTACAAATCCAGACACTGAGCAAGGTGGATTTTGTCAGACCCAGTATGTGTGTGCCGACGTTTGCACAATCAATTCTTTGGTTCCCGCACATATAATTAAAGGCTGGTTTTAGACTAGCTTGCTACATAATCAGTCTTAAGGGTGAGCAGTCATGGCTTCCACCTTATGAAATTTTAAACGCTCTCCTACAAAGGAAAATGCTATCCAACACGGTACTAACGTTATCAATCCATGAAGGGAGACTTATTCACTGAAGTATGCTGCAGCCCTACCATTATGGATGCTGCGATCAAGTGGAACAACTGAGAGAGTCAGAACTCAACAAGGGAGACAGACTCTAGAAATGTACTATAGCCGGTAAAGGAGAGAAAACACTATTTTGGATGCTCCTATTGTCAAACGGTGAAGAATTCACTGTGCTCTTCTCAGTCTACCATAGTAGTCATTCACTTAACTGGCATGACACTTCATGAAAACAAGTGGCTAGTTTAATTAGGTTGTATTTGTCAACCAGTTTAAAGGGAGAACCTGAAGAGTAAACACAGTCTTTAGCACACAGAGGATACACCTCTTGACACACATTCCTACTTGTCCCTAACCTCAGTGGAGAGGGTCAAATAAAGGAAAGAACCAGGAGTAACAGGATGAGGCAGCTACAGCTCAAAGCGAGCACAGTAATGCAGCTCCCCGTGGGGCAGTCTGATGGAGGTGGGCAGTATGGACTTACATACAGGAGACTTTCACCGGGCAGAGGGAACACTGCTACCCAGCGCAACACTTGCACACTCCCAACCCCCACCACAGACCAGTGCTGGGAAGAGCTAGTGACAACTGCACCACTGCCCTGAGGATCAGAGTGCGAGAGCGCCAACAGCAAAGCACTAAGAGCCTTCTGCAAAGGAAGGATGCTCCCCTTTGCAGACAGTCTGGCTCAGGAGCCCTCTCCACGTGCAACCACTACAGCCTTTGCCGATGTATTTGACATCGTTTAGTTCATACTCTATACAGCATATGAAAGAGGGTGAATCTGTAATTCCATGATTAGCACTGAACAGCACAACAGTGAAGAAATCCTGCTTATATAATCAAAAAGATAAGTCTGGTGCCGGTTAGAAAAGCTTTTTAAAAGCTCTTTTGTTGCTTCACATTATCAAGATCTCACAGTCATCATATCTTTCCAGCCAAAGTTTCTTTATTGCTGATTAAAATGGATATTTATTGACATCAGCCTGGGGAATAATAGCTGAAGAGCCAACCATATTCTATTCTTCATCAACAATACTGCCAACTAAGTTGTTTCCAGAATCATCACTGTCAGTAATTACATGCTAAACAAAAAAACCCCAAACCCTCACAGTTGGTTTTCAAAGACCACATTGAGCTTGCAGTTAGAAAACTTTGTTCAGGCTTTAACCCTGAAGGAACAAATTTCATTTGAAAGTTAATTTTTGTTTCTATGTATATATATACACACACAGAGCTCAATAAGTTGCTGCTTTACAGGCCAAGAACTTTTTAACCCAAGGGTTTCATCCAGGAGACTGAATGGAGTGTTATCAGGGGTGTAATCAGTACCTTTCAGGTTTATGCTTTAAGAGCACTAAGTATCCATTTGTTATATGTTCTAAAGATTTTTAGCGGCTGATGATCTCCATGCTAAGTACAGCCAACCCTGATATGCCATGAGCCTAAAAAAATAAGTTACCTCCATTTTTTATCTGGCTGACATCCAGGAGGCAGCACTATTTGACTGAGAAGAAGAGGAAGTTGCAGACGCATGCTACTTATATATCATATCAAATGGAGATCTGGAGAGCCGAATGCCTCCACTCTTAGAATTCCTTTGACTTGAGTCACCTGAGACATGTAGTCAACTGGAATTGTCCGCTTACATCAACACAAATGTGTCTTTTGACTAGAATTAAAATGGAGAATTGAGCAGGTAAGGGCATTAGGTGAGTGGGTAAGAAAGTCTAGGAAGAAGTCTACAAAGTTTAGTGTACTAAACCCCGTATTTCCTCTTGTTTTTCTTCTTCCAATAATTCCTGTAGTTGCAGTCTGTTTTTCAGACTGCTACTGCTAAGGCCACAATTTAAGTCACATGCAGTGGTGCTAATAAAATACATGAACTAAGACTGACTTTTTAACAACTTCCAGGGTAAGGTCCTGTAGCTTAATTTTTCTAAGTTACCGAAATAATGTAATAAAGGAAGAAAAAAATTAATTTCCAGGAGCAGAAGAACACTGGTTCATCTTTCACAAATCAAGCAGTTATGTGTATCTGTCTGTAGCTGTGGCACAACTCAAGTGATCTTAGCCCATGGGTGCTGTGCCTAAATCACATCAAAATAGAAATGGTAAGAAACATTTCTAGCCTTCCCATTCCCATACTCTCTGCTATGTCAGATAAACCCAGTTTCCTTAAGGGTTCATTTCAGCCAGATCAGAGAGTTGACCAGACTCCTGGAACAGACCCACAGTAATTTGTGCCAGCATAAACCCCAGGTGGGCAGCGGCAGCCAACGCTGAACCCCCACCCTCCCAGCAGCCTCCTGTCAGTTTGAGCTGACGGTGAAACCAACTGAGTGAACAACAGGGCATGGGCTCTGCAGCAGGGCTGAAGAATGAAACTTTTCACTTCAAAATGCAAAAATACTAGCAGGAGTGACTTGCACTGTCACACAACCTAATCAGGTATTTTTTTCAGTACAAACACAGCACCAGACCTACCAGGCAGTAACAAATGCACAAAAAGCATTTTGCTGCTCTGTGAACATTTGAAATAATTAAAAAAAATATATATCCCAGATGAATTCCTAAGACATTTTTATTTCTAGTTATTTTGCCACCTTCGCCTAATTTAATCCAAATCAGAACATTTATGTCAACTGGTGAAAAATATGGAAGAACATAGATGGTACTTGTAGAAGAAAATCTACCAGAATTCTTGGCCATAGGCACGCTTTCCTCCTCAGCACCTTCTTTACAAAAACAGAACCCCAACAAACAGGATTTTACGCCATGGAAGAAAGCATTCTGATTACAGATCTATTTGTAATAGGAGAAGACTGATAAATAATATATAGAATAATGCGAGCTTGCATATTGTCTGCAAATGCGCTAATGCATTTCATAGCTACTTGGTAATAAACCAAGATGTACCTCACTAACCTTCACAGTACCTTAAAAGCAAGTTTTTGAGCCTGCTTTTACTAAGCCTTTTTAAATAAATAAACTAAATTAGATACTTGTACTGTACAGAATCCTTTTGTACAGGCTTGTACAACAACAGTTGCCATCACACTGGCATTTTTCAATAGCAAATTTTTCACATTAGGCACAGTCACGGAGATAAGAGTATATTTTAGTCTCGCTTTTTCTCAAATTACTTCATTTTTTAATTCAGACTGGCCTGCAGCACTGACACATTCAAAACAATTACCTTTTTTGAAAAAACCTCACAGCTGTGCAATGAGCACAAAGGTTCAAATTAAACTGTTTAGTCAAAGACTTTTTTCCATTTCATGCTCTTAAATTACCAACCTCCATAGCACCTGTATTTCCTCATTTAGATCTACAGTTCACTATCATCTTCCCACTCTTTTTTTTAATGTGTATTTGTCCTACTCCTGCTCTTATTTCCTTGTCACTGGTTGTCCTCCATCCTGCCATATGCACATTCCTATGTGCCTCCTCTTATTTTTGTTTTCCACCATCTCTCTTCCTTTCCCATTGCGTTTGCACTCTCTTTCCTCCTCCATCTTCTCTCCCTTCCTCCTCATCACTACTAAAACAGGTTTACTCATTCTTCTGTCACCTAAAGTGCCCTTCTGTGTGTACCCTGTCTCCCGGTTCAGATGAAGGAGGTCTTTGCTGCCTCCGTTTCTTTCTCTCTCACAGGCAGGGCAGGACATCATTCTGAAGATGACAGAAAAGATCTGATCCTCTCAGCTGGTTCTGTCCCCTAAGCAGCTGGCAGCCATTGCTGCACAAGACAGCGAGAGAGGAGCTGCTCTACCTTTGTGGTGAGAAGCCAGCTCATCGCAGGCCAACAGCCAGCTTCCAACTGTCCACGTGTGAAGTTCCTATGATCACAGATCATCTGGGATGCCTTTCCTCTCAAAACCAGGTGACATGGAGCCAAATTCTTTCATCTCAAAGGCACTAAGGGCTTGAGAGCCGTGAGCGGCTTTTGGGGAAAATCACAGTGACAGTATTTCAACCTCAGCAGTACATGTCTCAATAAGAAGTGGTACACACTGCCTTAAAAAAAAAAAAAAATTAATAAATCAAGCACTGACAACAGGAGTTGCCAACTGCTCAACGTGGTTAACTGCAAGCACAGACAATGATAATTTACGCTCGCCGTCATTCTGGAGGCTAACTTCATTTTCAGAACTGCAAGTATAGGCATGGATAAGCTATGATCAGCACACTTCAACCAGATTCAACATCAGCCAAGCCTTTGTCAGCAGTGGTAGCCTTCCAAGCAGAGAGGAAGCATTAGGGGGGTCCACAACCATGGCCCAAAGGCTACCTGAATAGTCTGGCACCTCTTAAGCCTCTTCCCACCTGAGCTTCAAAGAGTCCTATGAATATTAACTAATTAGACTTCTCTTATGTGAAAGAGAATCAAGGGCTCAATTTACATGCCAACACAACACGCCCAGCTTTGGGGTGGGAAAGTTACTTAAAGAATCAAAATCATCACATTCGGTATTAAAAGAGAGACCTGGCATCCACAGTTGTAGGGCTAATTCAGACAAAACGAAACCTGACATTTAATCTAAGTAAGGCTGAACAGAATGCGTTTTGGTGAATTTCTAGATAGGTGATTGCCAGAACATCAGAAACAGCTTCTTGAGGGGATATGGTATTGCACTGGGGGGGTTGGTTCAACAGATCTGGCAAATACTCAGATTAATCACTCCCTGTCAATATCACTATCTACAGGTATTTCTGTGGTCACCAACCCAGATTACAGCAATTGAAAAATATGCTGTAATCTAAACCTAAGGCAATTCATCTGCAAGCAAGACAATCCACCTGTGTGAAATTATGAAGATTACTGAAGTGTTAGACCAGTATTTTTGAAGTGAGAACAAGGTGCCTTAAGTGGAAGACATGTAAAAATCTAACTTCAAGTGCTAGAACACACAGCTTGTGAACAATGTACTAATTCAAGCACATACTAAGTCTTCCCACCGTTAAGTTATCCATAGCAGATCTTGAAATAATTACATTAGAAAACCTGGCCTGAACACTTTCTAAAATTATTTACTGGGTGGCTTCCACACACATACATGGAGCTTGAAAACCCCAGTCCTCATTCACTTTAATTATCCAGAAAAGAGTGACTAGGACATTCTTTAACATGACATGAGTGTGTGTGTAAATGACAGATTTTTCTAAAATGACTTCTGAATTCTGTTAGAAACGCAGCCACAGTTCAAACTAATAGCCCAGATTCTCATCAAGATGATCCAAAGTAATGACTTTTAGAACTTGTGAAGGGCATTTCCTTTTTATAGGCGTCTTTTGGCCTAATTAGCTTGCCCTAATTAAAAAGCCTG
>JAVSBS010001462.1:0-10384 GCA_033124195.1 Coracias cyanogaster
ATTACATAAAGGTATCACTAGTTAGATTTAAAAAATAAGTCAGATTTGGTTTTAAAAATGGAACATGCCAACCTCAAAATGCTTTATTCATCAAACACTTTTATATACAACATTGATAACATTGTACTAAAAGTCATATTGATGTAAACCTGTAGCTCCTGCACTGGTTTTTATGGTAAGTGTACCAGATGGCTATTTCATCAATGAAGATCTATTCAGTTTAAAATCTTGCAAATAATAGTTCTGACACCACATCTTTTTTTTTCAAAAATTCATTCCAGGAAGAGGAGGGTCAGTTTAATTTAGAAGATCAAGTATTTCTTCAGGGAGAAAAAAAATAAACAGAACAAGTGTGGCACTGCTTTAAGTTTACAGGACTACGCTTTCTCGTTTGGTGCTTCTGCTTTAATAGTAGCAGTACTAAATCCACATTGCTACCCAAGTTTTTTCCCCCTGTGTACTTCAGACTTCAGGTGAGTGGGGGAGAATAAAAAACAACAAAACATCCTTTCTTCATACGAGACAAAAATGAGCCTCATTTTTAGCTTATCACAGTCAGTTTCAATACAGGAAATGTAGACCAAAACATCCCACTTTCGAGTTAAGAAGGATAGTTGTGTAGGTATAGTATAGTTTTAGTTTTGAAGCTGGCAACAAATACATTCTGGTCATTACATCTCACCAGACTGGAGGGAAAAAAAAAAAAAGTTTAAATCTTGCTGTGCCTGGTGGTCTGATAATCACAGCTGCCACACTCATAATGGGAGACACACCTCTCGACATGTCCTGATGTCTCAATCAAGAGCACAAATAAAGATCATGCTGCAGCACAGAAAAAGCATCATTTAGGTTCCAGGGCGCAAAAGTAAGGATGGAATAATGTACTAACATTGTCAGACATAATGCAGGAAAAACAAACAAGAAAGAAGCTTTCATGAGACTACCACTAAGAAATACGAGGACTGAGATACACATCTGACTGGCAAGCTGGTAACAACAAATGAGGAGCAGGCTGAGGTACTCAGCAACTTTTGTGCCTCGGCTTTCACTGGCAACCTCCTTTCCCACACCTCCCAAGTGGAGGGACTGCAAGACAGGGACTGGAGAAGCAAAGTCCCTCGCACTGTAAGAGAAGATCAGGTTCGGTGACCACCCAATGGTGTTACCCATTTTTCCCACAAGATCATACTGGATGGGTCAGATGAGCTTTACAAAGCCAAAGAACAATTTGATCTTTTTGCCAGTACAGTACAGGCAACTAGCCTGGATCCAGGCTAAAACTTGTTGAATTTTTATAATGTTAAGTTAGTGGCTACTTTCCCACACTTTAGTAGCACTGTACTTAATGGGTAGGAGGAACCCCATTTATTGGGAAGGATTTACTGGTTTGGAGAAAGGAATTGTAAGATTTGGCAGGCAGATTTTTTTATCTCATTCACTAAATTTAGGTTTCCTGCTACCATACTCTCCTATAACTCGTGGTAGCTGTCTCAGCAAAAAGACATTAGGATAGCAGAGATAGAAATTACATGAGCACTTCGAAGTGTAGCAGTGACACCCAAGTTGTTTTCCCAAGAAGCATCAGTTTGTCAAGAGGCAGAACTGTCAAAGGGGCAGAGTAGACAAGAGACCTGGATCTTGTTCTGTTTAATAGCTGCTCTGCTTTAAGTGTTTGAAAGAAATAGAACCTAATTGTCAACGGCCTGTTTGACAGTATTTGGAACCGTGGCAGTATTTTTAATAGCTGACATCCTGTTGTAAAGAAGCCCTAAATAAAACATGCAGGGCAAATTCAGCAAAGGACACATTTGCTGCAGCCTCAGCATCCCCAAACACAGTAGAGAAAAAGCATTGGATAGTTTCCTCCCCAGCCAGAAGGTAACTTCCTCTTATTCCCCAGTCCCCGACATGGGGGCTGGACCAGTGAAGCACTGCTGTAGGCTGTGTCACATGGAGTCTTCTGCAGCCCATGAACATAACAGTAATTTGTACAGCCCTCCAGAACTCCTCAATTTATGGCCACCAGCTCCTCAGATAAGAATCCCTTAATCAGGTGGCTGTGAGAGTGATTTAAAGCTAACTGAAATTGTTTTCTCTCCTACTGAGCAGCTAGTTCTTCAAGAACCTAAACACACCACACCTTCTATTTCATCTAATGAGATGACTCATTAATCTTATTAATGAGTAATCACCCTACTGCTGGTATTTGGAATGGCCAAGAATTGATTTGGATTTCTACATACGCAGCTATATGGTATGAACCTCCTTATATTACCATGCTGAGCATGTAGGTTTAATGGTCACTCCTACAATTAATGTCCTACCTGCAAGTATTCAATTCTGTGGTAAGACCTAGTGCATTGAGGTGTACATAAGTAAGGATGCCTTATTTTCATGACACACTTCTCATCTTACAATTTAAATTCAAATTTCAGCTAAAAATGCTGACTTACACTTTTCTAAGGGCCAAGAACAGCTTTTATTTCACAGACATCTGTAAGACATCTTTCTGGCTTTTTTGCTCTTTAAACTCCTCATTTAACCAGTCAAACAAAATCTGCTTCCTTTTAACAATGCATTCAGTGAAGCTCTGTCTTTGCATGTAGTCTTTGTCTAAAAGTGTGTCACTTCTTCTGCTTCTGGCCTTCTCCCTTCACGCTTCCCTCAGACACGCAAAAAAAGCCTCAGTGAATCCTCTCTTGCTCTATGCATGCAGGTGAACATCTCAGAAAGTTCCAGATTCCTGCCATAGGAGTGAGATTTTAGGTAACACCACAAGCATATTTTTCAGAGCAACAGTCCACATCCATCTTACAGCAACATCCAGACATCTTGGCATGCTCCAAGTTTGATAAATGGTTCTTTTCTTCCACCTTAATTGAAAAGGATATCTTTCAAATACAGTTTGTCCTTCTCAACCTTTGTTATCTTCATCCCTCATGGAATATGTCTCCTCACCTGAAAAATTCATTCCACTTGAATTCCACTGTAGTTCCACCTGACAGCATTCCTCTGTACTTCCCATCCCAAAAAACCCCGTTCCACTAGCTCCAGAGATCTGGCCTCGAGGTACAGCAGTTGAGCTCTGATGGCCACATATTATTATTCATACCAAAATAATTGCAGACTGAACTGACAATTATAATTTAAGCCACAAATATTCGGTATTAAGAGACAGAGGATTGTACCAATCTCTTCTGCACAGTAATATAAATCCCAAAAGATTTTTATCTCCTGAGTGTTCTACAAGCATACAAGTTTTAGGGCATGCTTTGCAACACGCTTTTGATTCAACTATTGTTAACTGCAAAACATGAAGGTCGTGGTATGGACTATACATCTTCAAAATGTTTATTAAGTAGCACTGATCACTAACTTAATTAGTCATATTTACAGTGATATTTTTCTCCCACTACCTTCCTTCTCTCTATAGCTTTTCAGATTCACAGCACACTTTTTTCAGTATTTCTCTGTAGCAATTCTGTAATTCATTAAGAGAAACGACAACACAGAAAGAGCAAAGGGTTTCAATTTTTCTAGGAAGTATTGGGCTATAATAACATCCAGCATCAGTGTACCTATTAAGTGAAAAACATCAAATTAGGATTCAGTCTCATTAAAAGTACCTTTTTAAGCAAATTTTGAGAATCAACATCTCTGTTGTTAATAGCGGCCTTAAGGTAGTGTTCGAAACTCTGCTGAAAATCCAATATGCTGGTTGTAGGTAGATGTTATCAAACTCCTATAGTGTCCTGCAGATTCTTTGAAGCCGAGTGTTTTTACTGCTGCTACAGAAAACCCCCAAAGATCTAGAAGAAATAATAATTCTGAAAAATAAAGTACTGAAAAAAGGAAAGTATAAAAAATGTTATATATAAATTAGAAGAAAACTTTCCAATATAAGCAGTACCCTATAGGCTATCAAAGCTGTGCCAATAAGAGGTGGGGAGGAAGAAAACAAGAAAAACAACTAACCGAATATCAAGAAAGCCACCTTTTATGCTATGGCTCATCTGTTCCCCAGAAAGGGGGACCTTCTAAAGGAAAAAAAGGGAGAGACTTAAAACTCCATTTGTATCCTGAGGTTTCAACTTCTAAAGTCCAGCAAACTTTACATTCCATGTATAGGAAAGCATGAACTTTGCTGCATTTTGCCTCTCAGGTTTCTTTTAAAAACAGGGATAATTTTTTAAGATTATTTAGATCTCAAATGCCCTGGAGAGCTTGAATCTCTACTAAGATGTTTTACCCAAATCATGTATTTTTAAGATGCCAAAATACTGCATGCATAAACTATCCATGTTTGGAGACACAAAAAAGAGTAACAATAGCACTTCAATTGCTTTGTTCCTATATACCCTCACACTCATGCTCCTATGAAGTTGCAGAGAAGCTCAGTAACCCACAAAGAATGCAGTATAATGTAACAAAGCATCTGTGAATAACTCCATCCTCATTTTTTGCTGTTTGGTTTTACAAGGAGTCAGAAAAAATACTTTACACTTCATTATATGAGCGAAGTGTACTCTGTTTATGTCAGCTAACCAACCACTAAACTACCAGAAGTTTAGTCTTTTAACATTCAAAGTGTCATTTTACATTTATTCCTCCTGCTCCATGTATAGAATGTGGGAGAACAGACCCTGAAATCGCTAGTCAGAAGGAACAAAGCATACTTCTGTCTGTCAACCTCTAACTCTTAAATAATTTGCAATACTTAATAAGTTCTGCTTTTTATAAAAATTTAAAAGCATGGCTGAAGCTATCTAACTCGGTAAGGCATAAGCACTTTCCTTCAGTAAGCACAACATGATAATGAACTATACGTACTCATATACAAAACTGGAAAAATAAAATAAATAATTGAACAGCTTTAAATTATGGGGGTACCAGAGCAGAGAAAATAAACCACAAACACTTTGTGTTAAACCCATGCTGATCTGGAAAGAAAAGTCCAGAAAAGCTGAAAAAGTAAAAAAAAGTTATCTGTATTTCATCTACTTACAGAAAGATGCTCTTCCCAATACATAGCTTTCCCCCTACTCTGATTATTGGTATAACTGGACTCCTTTTTAACTTCAGCTTATATTGTAAACATTCTCTTTTAAAGTTTGTTGGTACAAAAGAACATCCTAGCAATAAAATATTACCACATTCATGTAAAAATACGAGGTAGTTTGAGGCTTTGGCTGCAGACAAGAAAAGCAAAGGAAGTTAATGTGCTTAAGCTGACTTGCTCTTCTTTATTTATTGGTGCCTATCGGTTCTGAATATTTTTCTTCTACTTTAATATACCTTATTATTTATAGCTGTTGGAACGAAAATTCTAAGAAAATAAAATTCTGCCTGAGGGATTGCAGGAGAAATGGGAGAAGAAAAAGAAATAGTGAATCTGTCAAGCTCAGATAGAAAGAATACTCAAAGAATTATGGGTGATAGTTTGGATACTTCACAGAAAAGTTAATGACTTTGTCTTGAGAAGGTATATCCTTGATAATAAGAAGCCATGTCCCATTGGAGTGTTAACACAAATTACCATTCTCTATCACTGCAAGGTGCATTTTCCACCATCTTTGTTCCACTCTTTGCCCCTTTAGAACAATCCTTTCTTCAACTCAAGAGTTTAAAGTCAAGTATGTAGAAAACAAACAAATCCATACATTTTTCTATATCAGGCTCAAAAATTACTTCTGCTTTGCTTTTGATAATGAGAGGCAACAAAAAGGGAAATAGAACATGGTAAAAACTTCTTATATGCAGAAATATTTGGACTCTATTAGGACCTAATCTACCTGATGCGAATTTTTAAAATATTAACCTTAACCCACACCTCCCAAAGTAAACATAGAATATAAGCTATGATATGTAAAGAAGAATGTATCAGGCTTATGAAACAACTCTTGGTTAGACCACTGTGATCAACATTAATATCTTTAACATAAACAGCAACTGAAACATCTTCTACTACCACTCCTCTGAAGGGAGTGGATGCTGAAATACACAACGGTAACCTTTGTGTGTGTTTCTAGTTTAAGTGTTTTGTGACTATAAATTGTGCTTTTCCTCTTCTTTGGCTCTTAAATGTGTGAATACTCAAGTTATACACAACTGTCTTGCAGATATTGACATAATATATATTGAAAGTGTAGTTGTGAACTCATTAGACGTAAGGTTTTTTATGTAATATGTTTTATTATTTTAATTACATATTTAGTATTATTTACTACATTAAACCAAGCAATACACAATACACTTATTGAGAGTGGGTTTTTTTTTTAATTTTGCTTTATTGGGCCAGTTATAAATAGACATACAAAACTAGGAAATTTGAGACAGTGGACAGAAATGGCTTCTAAGTGCGATAAATATCCATAGTGACATACCAGTTACTGACAGTTCTTACACTAGAATAAATAAGGAAGTATTTATACAGTTCAGATTTTATGCACCACCTGCCCACTTTGCAACCACAGTTTCTGAGCCTGTATACAGCGGCCATTATAATTTACAGGAAACCACTTTATCTGACTAGATTAAACTTGATAATATGCTTTGATAAGATAAATGAATTGGTTATAAGAACTTTGTATACAATTAAAGCAGAGCATAAATCTTGATGAATGGCAAAATTCTATCTTAAGATTTAATTCATCATGACCCAGGTTTTCAGAGTTACTGAGAAGAAATGTAATAAACAGAATTTCATCTTTGTGAGGAGTGTTCTCTTGCCTTTGTAAGGAAGGGTCTCAAAGCATACCAAACACGACAAAACTTCCACTGAACATAAGATATGTCTCTGTTAGTATGGGATCCAAATACCAGAGGAAACCTGCAAAGTAGAACTCAGCATCAACCCTGCTTGGTAGATGCAGAATTGGAGCATAAGAGTTTTCTGTATTGTTAAAGGTTTCTAAAGAAATCTATGGCCACCTAAGCTCAGACAGAATGTGTTATCTTCCGCCTTATCTAGGAGCTCAATTAAGAGATCACCCTTCTGCAGGAAAGGGAGGCAAAAATAATTCGATGCCATAAATCTCAGAATATGCTGTTTACCAAGGAAGCAGATCACATGTCAGGTGAAAGCCATCTACCTTCATGAAACAGAATGAAGCTTCTTGAATGTATAATGGTTGAAAGAAGGTGTAGCACACTATATAATCCTTCTTCTCCCAGCATTTTACATTGTGGATGTATTTTGCATTATTTTTATCCTCCTGCATTCACAGAGGAGCATCTGTGCTTTGTTGATGAGCCCCTGAACTGGTCTTTCAAAAGGATCTTAAAAACGTTAACTTGAACTACCACATACAAAGGGTTAACTAAGCTGAATAACCGCAGAAGAACCTGGAAAACTTTTGCAGTTTTATATAGCCTAGCAACATGAACCTGCTTTCTATTCTTGGCTGGATTTCCTTTGCACACGTTCTCTAAAAACTTTTATATAGAGAGAACACAAATTGTAGTACCTCTAAGGGGTATTCACAAGGCTGATTTTAGATGGCGGAAACTAGCCTCTTTCTACACTCTCTCTTAAGCTATACTTAAGACAGCAGCTCCATAGGAGCTGCTCAGAAAAGGATAATTAAATTGGATTTGCAATTGCAACCAGAAAAAAAAAATCAAAACCAAAAACAAACAAGAAAAAAAAAATTCCATTGTTAATTTGAAACTTGAAATCAGTAACTCACCTGCATCTGTATCTGCCTGCTCTCAACACAATTTCAGCTTCACCCAGACAAAGGTTCCTGGTCCTCCGAGTCTGCCTATGCTCCAAACAACAAATATTACCAGCTCTGTGGCCCAACCTTAGGCCAAACCAGTGTCTGACACCAACCTCACTGACACTGCACCACAGGAGAGACTGAAACCTGAAATTATCATGGAGGGCAAAGTAAGCATCTCTCTCTGCACCAACTGCAGTGTTAATGTGGTCGGTCTACTGACCCGAACATTTCTTTTCCAATCTCTCTCCTACATATCTGATCTCTTTCTTTCTCCTATGTTTCATGACTCATGTACCTAGGCTTAAGGTGCAAATCATTATTTGAAATCTTTTTACATCTTCCTTAATGAATCTTCATATACAATTTATAAAGCCTTCCATCAGTTCCATTAGACCAAATCAAAACTTCTCCCTTACTCATGTGTCACCCTCATGGTTTAAAAGAGCATGGAAAATCTTGATCTTCTGCAACTAAACTGGGCTTCAAATGACTCCACAAACATAATCTACTAATGTCTTAGGCTAAAACACTACAGCAAGCCTCCATTTTTATTTTCTTAATATAGGACCTGTGAGAGGAACTTGAGGTACCCAAGCAGGGGCAGAAGAGCAGTGCCATCCACTCACGGGCATCCACAGAATCTCATTCTGAGATTCTATAATTAAGGGTTGAAAGCATTTAGGTATCTCAGCGGCAACAGCCGTGTCACATTCAGTACCACGTGGGAAATGTGTTACAATGCGTTATTGCTTAAATCCAAAATACCTCAAACTTTCAGACTACAAGTGAGCTATGGAAGAGGTCTTATTTGCTTAAAGCATGAAAAGCATAACACTGAAGTAAGCTGACACTACCCTCATTTCCATAAACCACCACAACTACTGACTGACATTTTGCAATTTAAGCAGGAGAGGAGTCAAATCTATACTGGCATTTCTACTGTCAGGCAAAAAAGTACGAAGCGCACATAAACCTGCAGTCCCATCTACTGCTTGTCACTTTATCAGTAAAAAGCAAGTGCATATGTCACTTTCTCCTATCTATTTGCATTGCACATATAGAAGGCGTGACACTCTGTATCTTCTCAAAGGCTTTATTATATTCAATAGTGAGCATTTACTGTTTCGGTATAGCACCCACGATGTTTGATAGTTTCTATGAGGTTAGAAGTCAATCTCAAAACAGTTACCATGTGCTTAGGAAGTGGCTAGACTTTTTTTTTCAACTGAACAAAGTATTTGAACTTTTTCAGCAGAGATTCAGCAATCTGAAATATAAATTATTGCAACTCTTAACTAGACAGTTACTAAAAACGGACTTCTTGAGGACTTATTCCCCAAGAAAATTTACTCTTAAAGAATATATTTTGTTACAAACACAAAGTTTCTCCAAACAACAAATGCATAAAAGAAAGGAATAATAGAATGAGAGGACTTACGCTTATTTTCCTATAGCTATGTTTGATCAGATTTGATTTGGAGATTACTTAATCTGTGACTGAATGCTGCCTTTTTCTTACTTTCAGAAACTGAACTACAAAGGAATGCAATATGTATCTAACAGTTCCAACAACAGACAGTACAGTTCGTATCAGAAAATGTTAACTTAGGAGAATTAAAATAAAACCACTGTAAATTCAATGAAGCCTGGACAAAACAATTTTGTCTATCAAAGTCTCCAACTTGTGCTTCAATAAGGTGCACAGGCAGACTTGGCTCACAAAATTCTGATGTCTTTTAATCTCAAATCAATTGGTGTTGCAAGGACTCGTTATGAGAAATCATTTTTTATAGGACAGACCACAAAATATTTGCTAATAGTCTATGAAGTACTATGCCTAATTAAGCAAAGTACATTTGTCAAATTAAATGATATATTATCATTTGCCTCTCAATCTTAAATTCAAATACAGTAATGCATCTCCAAAATATCAGTTTGAGTTTAAAGGGCCTGTTACAGCTAGTAAAAACCTCAATTACTCTTATGAAGGAAAGTCTGACATTCTAATTTTTTTTCCATTTCTAGGAGACTGAATTTAAGCTGCACATCATATATTGCTTTCAATCAAACAGTTCCTTAAAAGCAAATCCAGAGAATAAAAAATGTCATGTTTTTAAATTAATTTTTTCTTTGAAACAAACAAGAAAGAGCCTATATTGTTTATTAGTATTTAGTTTCTACTTTGATAATTTGATATTTTCCAGTAAAAGTAATTCTGAAAGATTTTCAAATAACTTTAACCTTAATTTACTAGATCATTTTTCTTCTGGGATGCAAAGAAAAGCATATCTTTACAACATTCTGAGAAAACATTTACAATTTCATTTTTCAAATTATTTTTAGGGTGTACATTCTTGTCAGGAAAATAAGTGAACATTTTAATGAAAATTAATGTGGTTACTTGCATCTATTTAGTGTTAAGCATAATTCCTCTCAGAGCCTTTCTTTGGCCCACCTAGACTTTTGGCGGTTTATCCCCTCAAAACTTTTGGTTATTGGTGGTTAGCTAAAGTTACTTTTTTCCATTCATGCATCCCTCACACCTGAAAAATTTCATTCAACAGTGACCATTTGACAGTACTGTCATCTTCCTCACTGTTGGCTAAGACAAGAAAATTGAATTTTTGTCTCCTAAAGTTTAGGCGGCAGTTTCATAGCTA
>JAVSBS010001464.1:0-28116 GCA_033124195.1 Coracias cyanogaster
CGATCTACCACTCTCTGAGCCTTGCCACCCAGCGAAGCATACACCAATCCAAGCTATAAGCAGTCAGCTTCTCCAGGAGAATGCTGTGGGAAACAGTGTCAAAGGCTCTACTAAAGTCCAAGTAAACAACATCCACAGACTTTCCCCTCATCCACTGAGTGCTTCATCTTGTCAAAGAAGGAGGTCAGGTTGGACAAGCAGGACCTGCCTTTCATAAACCCATGCTGACTGGGCCTGATTACCCGGTTATCCATGTCGCATGAAGGCACCCAGTATGATCTGCTCCATAACCTTTCCCGGCACTGAAGTCAGACTGACAGGTCTGTAGTTCCCTGGATCCTCCTTCCGGCCCTTCTTGTAGATGGGTGCCACATTTGCTAACCTCCAGTCAACTGGAACCTCCCCAGTTAGCCAGAACTCTGGATAAATGATGGAAAGTGGCTCGGTGAGCACTTCTGCCAGCTCCCTCAGTACCCTTGGGTGGATCCCATCAGGCCCCATAGACCTGTGTGTGTCTAGGTGGTGTAGTAGGTCACTAACCTTTTGGCTTATGGGGACTTCATTCTGCTTCCCTGCCTTCCAGGTCAGAGAGCTGGGCACTCAGAAGATAGCTGGTCTTAATGTTGAAGACTGAGGCAAAGAAGGCATTTTCAGTACCTCAACCTTTTCCTCATCCTTGGTCAGTATATTTCCCCTCACATCCAATAGAGGATGGAGATTCTCCTTAGCTGTCCTTTTGTTGTTAACATATCTATAGAAATATTTGTTATTGTCTTCTATGGCAGCAGCCAGATTAAGCTCTAGTTGGGTTTTGGCCTTTCTAATGTTCTCCCTGCACAGCCTCATGGAATCTTTTTAGTCCTCCTGAGTGGCCTGCTCCTTCTTCCACAGGCCATAGATTTTGCTTTTCTTCCCGAGTTCCAGCCAAAGGTCTCCATCCAGCCAGGCCAGTCTTCTTCCCTGCCGGCTCATCTTATGGCACGCTGGGACAGCCTGCTCCTGTGCCTGAAAGATTTCCCTCTCAAGGTGAGAAAATTTAGGTGATACCTGTTACCAATGGATTGATAGGTGCTTTTTTTTTTTAATGTGTTTTTCCTTTTCAAAGTTTAGCATCAGCACCTTAAAGATTGCCTCTGCATTGCTTCATAATATACACCCTCACTGAGATTATTTTTTTTACCACTGTGTGGCACTAAATGCAGCCTTTTTACTACCCACTGAGCCCCAAATTCTATGTATCATTATTGAGAGAGAATGCAAAGTACTTGCATTAAGATTTAAAAAAATTCAGAAGTGTTCCTAACATCACGGCAATTTTATTTGTTAACAAATACTATATATCCCATCGAGAGCATTTCACTGATGGCAGTGGAAGCAGCAGGAGCTGAGACTCATGCAGTCTCCATCTCTTGGGCTTTTGGTAGGGTTTAGCTGCACCATCCCAGTCTCACCCTTGTGAAAGAGTTTCCTTTTGTTTGTAAATTGCAAATCCCTTGTGCAATTTGTTGTAGTATCGTTCCCCACCCTGCTGAGATCACTTCTAAAACACATCTCTTGAAGAGAATGTTGGTGAAAAGCTCCTGTCTTGTCAGCCAAAAGACTCACCTTGTTACTCCATTATATCTATCAGATTTTTAAAACCACTGTATTTAGCTGTAAGGTATCCCACGTATCACTCATTTCCTAAACTTCCCGTCCCTGGTGACTGATACCCACACAATTCCAGTCACTTTCTAGTGGCATTTTGCCCATTTTCCTGACAGTGTGCAGGATTTTTCTGTGCTTGTAGGGCACTTGAAGACTTGGTTTACTCTACTTATCAACAGTTCTGCTCACAGCAGCCCAAAGCTGCTTTGTAACCACTCCATCTCCCAAAATGGGTACCAACTGTGATGAGCTCAAGCACCTTCTCTTCTGTGAAGAAGTACCTGAGCTACTCCCCTCACCATCACCTCATGTGCTATGAAATGAGTGGGATGTTATTTTTCTCATTATTCCTGCAGACACCAATGCTGCAAACTCTTACACTTGTGTTGAACTCTTGTTAGGCTCCCTTATCCTGCTGGTACCTGTAGGGACACCTGGAGAGCTCTAAGGTGCCCAGGAGCATGAGGATGCTGTTTGCTGCATCCCTAACCAGAGGGAGCTGTGCATGTTCAGAGCTGCAGAAAGAGGAGGAAGAAAAGGGGTTTGGGCTTTTTTTTTCTTTTTCCCTGCAGATCTTTCAAAAGCTGTAACTCTGTGATGAATATTCATTTCAATGTAGTACTGAAAATTCAGCTGATGACACCTCAAAGAGAAAATGATCCAGGAATAAAAGAAATTAACATATATCTCCCACCTTGCCATAGAACAAAAGTGACTTTTCAGAATACATTATCTAACCTAAAAGCACTTGAGCAAAGTCACTTTAGTATCTTTCAATCCATTAATTTTCTTCCCCAGTATTATTAATTTTCACTACGAACCCACAGTTTACCTAGAAGATACATTGTATTTCCTTCCCGGGGTAAACTTCTGTCATTCAAGGTTCAAAGTGCAAAGATGCTAGACCTGGTTTCATACCTACCATTTAATCTCAACTTATAGGCTGAACTGTATTATGTAGGATGAGGTAGTTTAAGAAACAGTATATAGGCAGCTGTAAGGGAAAGGAAAAGACAATATAAAGAGCAGCTCAGCAAATACAAGCTAACAGTAGTGGACAGTGTGTGTTTGACTTAGTCATGTTAACAGAAAATAAACGATATGGGAGAAGGTATTACTAGCAAATGACAATATGGGAAACCATCACCTGTTATGAGCTTCAAATTAGGCAAAGCTTAAAGGCAGAGTTCAGAAAGTCAGCCAAGCAGCAAGTCAGCCAACAAGTGTTTTTGTTATCTCATACAGAAAAAAGAGAAATTTTTATTAACAATAGATATTAAGATACTCCATCACCTATAGTTGTCATTTTGAAATTTGGTGGCGTATTGTTAAGGCTCTTCAGTTTTTGAAATGACATATTGAAATCTTATTTCTGAGTGGAAATATAGGAGAAAATAGGAATAATCTTACCCAACCCTGAAGCCACTTACATTGTGGTTTTACCTGGCAAAGTTCCTCATTATCTTACCATCAAGTTCACTAGGACTCATGCAAAAAAGTAATTCACCCAGTCAGGCATAGCGTTTATATCCCCAGTAAACCCAGTCTGGGGCTAGAAACTGGACATTTTTCTCCCCAAACCCTCCAAGGATTCCATGCTAGCAATGTGCACCTTCAGCACTTGACATACAGTACCAAGCTCAAACTCTTTACAAAATAAATTTTAGCTGCTGGTTTCCTTACAAAAGGTGGGTAGAGGAGGAGTAGGAGCAGTAGGTGTTACCTATTTTTTTATGCAACAGTCTCACCGTGAAACACTCCTGTAGGAGCCGAGAAATTGTGCTCAAACCTTTCCTTGGCTGAAACCCACACATGCCAGCTGAGTGCACTAAATAGCAGGAGCCAGGCTAGCAGGAGGCCCAGGGCACCTGCTACCTGCAGCACACCAGAGACCAGTGAGGCTGAGGAGGCCTGAAAAAGGACAGGAGGAGTAGCACATCTCTGCAGCTTGGTAGATGGAGCATGTAGCTGGCAGTGGAGGTGTGTGTCCCCCAGATGTTCAGCCCACCACTAGCAGAGTGGAAGTCCTGTTGCATGTCTTCCCCCAACCAGCAGTGCTTGTCAAAGCTTTTAAATGAAAAAAAAAGGCCAACTCCTGCTGAGATACCTGGAAGCAAGGATCAAGATCAATATTTTGCTAAAGAGGGGATATGGCTGCAGCCCAGGTGAGGTTCAGAGTTTGCTCAGTGTCCTCTGGGACATCACCTGTTGCCTGTGTGCATGCAGCTCCCCAACAAATGAACTCGTGCTTTTGGGTCCCTTTCTGAGATACCTTTCCCATGTGCTGGGAGCAGAGCCTTGGGGTTTAACACAGGTTTCTGTAGTCTGCTCTGATCCACCCACCTGGAAATTAGTCATTCTGGCAGCTAATTGACTATGCTTTGGTACAGCTTTTCCAGGCCATTTTCTTCCCCAGACTCATTCCTTTCTTTTTCCATCTTACTCAATAATTTTTTTTTTTACTCCTGTACCAACCTGAAAACCTCTGGGTCACAGCTCCTTTCTGGAAGCTGCTCATTGTCTGAAGGGAGAGATAATTTTTTAAGGGCACAGCTCTGCTACTCTCCAGCATGTGATCAATAGGTGCACAAGCCATATTATGCTTCAGGCCTTGGCACTAGAATCTTCTATAAATAGGTTTGATTCTGCCTAGTAAACCTGTCCATTATATCCAGATAAATATACTCTTTTCTTCCTTGTGACTTTATAGCTTTCTATTTAGGTGTAATTGCCAATAACATTTTCTTTTGTTTTATGATAAGCAGAAGTAGGTCTCCAAAGTATTAGGTCACCATTGATTGCTGCATTCAGAAAGAACAAAAGGTTCCTGAAAAGAAACGGGTAAGAAAACTGAGCAGAGATGTGCTGTGAGACCTAGGAACTTCCTCTCCACAATGTAAGTAGAAGCACAGAGAGACTGAAGCAACCTGCAAGTCACTGTCACAGCTTTAGCCTTGCTACCTAAAAGGGTTTAAATCTCATGAAGGCTTGAAATTGTGGGTTTGTTTTGGAAGCATCTTAATGTTCAAATATTAATTTTCCCCTTAGTGCCATGAAATCCTTCTTACAGTGATTATAGCTCCCTTCTTTCTCCTTATTTCCAAACCCTACTCTGTAATTTAAGTCTATTACGCTTTGACCAAGTAGTTTCGGATGAAAATGTGCTGGAAGCCACCAATACAAGACAGAAGTAAATTTTGTGTTTCTCAATTAACTTCCTCACCTGTGCTGACCTCAGCTAGTTCAGTCTCCTCAAACTCTCCATGAAATTTCCTATCTGTCAGTGTCAAGTCAATAGGTTTAAAAAGCTGAGCAGCAAAACCTGCAGAACAGGTAAAAGGTCAAAGACCGTGCCCTCTGCTGCTCTTTCTGCAGGTACTACGAGGGCTGTCTGAAATGAACATTTAATCTCCCATGACAAAAACAACTTCTTCCTCCCCATCACTGACTTCCCAAATTAAAAAGGTGAGAGAAAGAGAAAGCCCCGAGCTGCAGCTGTAGGGAACCTGGAAAAGGATCTAAGGTAAATAACAAATCCAGAGTAAATCAGAGACAAAGCTAGGTTTTTCTCTGAGGGCTCTGTAGTTGGAGGCAAAAATGTGCGTCTTGCCTGGAGCTCAGCCTGGGGCTGGGGTTGAGAGAAAGAGAAAGCCCAGAGCTGCAGTTTCAGGGTGCTGGAAAGCACCTTCCAGAGCTAACTCGGGGCTGCTGTTTGATTTCACTACTGCAGACTACATGGTCTGAACATGGAGCGGGGTGCCCAGCCACGTGCCACCTTATACTCCGAATTCTCAAGGAGGCAGAAAGCCACACAGTCCTTAGGCTAGTATTGTTCCCAGCCATCATCTCAGTGGCAGTAGGAATTTAGTCTGGTTTTGGCAGGAATATGTGCAATTCCTGCACACGTAGCTACTGCCCTACCAGTCTTTGGACAGGAAGACTGTGCAGCTATCTCACGTCACGAGGTAGCAGCAGATCCTCGCTGACAGCCTGCCCTTGCTAACAGACTCTGCGGGCACACCACTTCATCTTCACTAGCTGGAGAAGCAGAAGATAGCAAAGGGCAGGATAAAGCCAAGGCAGCACAAGGGGTTGAGGCAGACTTGCAGGAAAGGACACTTTCACCCAGCTGAATTTGAGCCGAATCCTTGTTTTTCCCCGCTTTCTGCATTTTCTTCCCTCTTTTCCTTCCTTTTTAATTCCTGCCTGAATATGAGGGACCCTTTCAGCGGAAAGCTGCTCTGTGGTTTATTTTGTAAGTAGCGAATTGAAGCATTTATCTCCTGCTAAGCCCCCCAAAATCAAGCAAAAAAATTGTCCTCTTTTTGACAGAGGAGGCTGCTATTTTGGCTCACACTTCAGCCAGCACAACGTAGTCCTTTCTAGCGAGTCTCACACTGCTGCATGGCAGCTCAGTCTTTCAGCCCTCAGAGAATGAACACATTAGGAGTTGAATATAAGCAATGTTTGCTTCCAATTTGCTCAGGCTATGCCCAATTACTTTATTAATGGACTGATTTGCAGCAGGGTTCAGATAAAACAAAGCTGTGCTTTAGATTTGGTTTTGCAGTCCTCACAGTTTTGGAGCAATAAAAACTTTCTTTCTGTGGGATATTGTCTGCAGAAGCATGAGCTAAAGATCCCTCTATGGGCAGCCTGTCCTCTGCAGAGCTCAGTGCTAATGAAAGCAGAAGGACAAATAATTTCATTTTTCTGATACCTTTGATTAGGAAAGGATGGCTCCTCAAGAGACAGTTCAACAGGTTTAAATATTAGTTTAATAATTCTTTTGGGATGAGAGTGGTGCTTCTGTCCACGAAGCAAGTCCAGGGTCCACTTGGGTCTCCTCCTGCAATCCCACTTTTGGATTAAGTTCTTCTCCACAGAAGTGTTTCGTGTACTGGGGGAAGGCTTTTTAGAGAGATTCAGGGGACCTCTGGACCAGCAGTCTGGGGTATCAGGAATGTGGTTGCTGACAGCAGCATGCAGGCAGTGACAACTGTGTGATTCAGAAGATACTGAGCGAGGCTGCTAACCCCTGAACAGCAAGGGAAGACAAGTATCACACCTACTACCCACCTCATAGATGAGGCCTTGAGAGTCTGCACAAGATAATGGGAAGAGGAGGTAGCTTTCCAGAGGTTTCCAGGGTTGTAAAGCATAATTCTGGCCACTTTAATACTTCACCTCTCAGAGATTAAAACATCCAATACAGGTGCTTGGAAATGCTTTCTGTAGGAGGAATCAATGCAAGCAGAGCCACCTCTTACAGAGCAGTACAAGATATGCTGGAAGGCTGCTGTCTTGGGAGATGAACAGGTCCCAAGACTCAGCAGTGCTGCACACTCTCCCATCCAAGGACTTCTCTGTAACTTGAGGAGGTCATCTTTAAACCAAAGGGCTTAGTGGTGGCTGCCAGCTGCTGGGCTCTGAAACTGGTAGAGTGACCTCTGCCTTTTTTGAAATCTACCTGTTCATTGAAAGAATCACCTTCAAATAAATATAATCAACTATTAGTATCTTTACTGTCCTGTGGAGCCTATTACTGTATTTCTTTTACAATTTTTTTTAAATACTTGGTCTTCATACAACATTGTAAAAATAAACCAGAAAATTGTTTTTCTACTGCTGGGGAGAGCTAATAGGTCTAGCTCTTTTGCAATAAATACCTTCCTTTCCTTGCAATTAATTTTTTTCTTGCCTTTGAAAGTGTACATAGTACTGAAGCACAGCTAAAAAAAAGCATAAGAAAAGGAGAACATACAGACCTGGTAAGTGTCACACTTTATAATCACACGACCTTTTCAAATGGCATCAAATATCAGCTATACTTGGGGACCAGGAGCAGTGGCCTCCTGCCTGGCTAGGGGAATGCTGATATGTGGCCATCAAACAAGATGTGGAACTTGGCAGAAAGATGTGGGGATTAAGATTCTGTCTTGGAAAAGCCCTCAAAGTGATTTGAAAAAAGTGCTGGGTCCCTAATTCCAGCTGATAGCAAAGATCACAAAGTCTCACAACTGATCAATGATATGGGGTGATAGAAGACAATTCATGATAACACACAAAAGACTCTTAGATGCTTTGTTATAGGGTATCATTTGTTCTCTATTTACATAGTGTCTTTGTTTCAAAGTACAAGTGAAGGATAACAGCAGTGAAACGGAAAGCAATACTTGACAATGAAAGCAAACAAGTCATCAGCTCTGGACCTCAAGTGATTACAATACATTGGGCTTACAGAGAAAAAGGAAAGATCAAGACAGTGGGAGAAGCAGCAAGAAAGAAAGAAAATAGATTCCTATGGCTATATTTAGAGCTGAAATTGTGAATGATAAGGAAGTACTTTTTTGCTGCATCAGCTGGAGGTAAGATGCAGACACTATATCTACCTTTCTTTCAGACCCTTTCTCAAGTCTTCCTTTGCTGTTGCTGGCACCTCAGTCTGCAATACCTCATGCACTGATGGATGCTGCAAGTTTTAAATCATCTACACAGTATTAGTATATATATACATCTTGCACACATGTGCCTGACTTTCTGAGAAGCATTGCAGTACTTAGCAAAATCATTTTAGCTTTGTCTTTGTCCTTCAGTTACCAGAATTGCCCATGCCCTTTGCCCCACTACTTCCCCAAAGAAATTCTGCCTCACTCTTGTCATCATCTACCCTCCACCACAAAAACTGGTACCCTTTTTCTCCCCACCATGCTATTCTATGTGCCACCTAGGCCTTATTTGCCTCTGCCCCAGGAACAGTCTGCAGCTGGGCTAGGAATCACTGTAGCACCCAGGAATACAGAAGAAGATGATGTGAAAAAAAAAAAGACAAAAAAACACCTCTTCTAGAGAGCATGGGGACGAGGAGGATCACCTTTCAGGGCATTAAACCAAGACAGCAGGAAAGATCAAATCCCTTCACTGTTGTCTATATATACCCAAAGGTATTAATTTCCATAGGCCATAGGAGAAGAAGTGCTATACACAACCCGTAGCTGAAGGGCTGAAGGTGGTGGCCTTGTTGTCTTGCAATCAGCTCTAGCCTGATGCACTGCGCAGGAGCGGACTTTGTCTCCGCAGGCTACCCTGGAAAATCTTTAAAGCAAACACTTCAGGACATACAGAGTAAGGAAGGGCCTCAAGATGAGTGAGAGATTCTGCAAAGGATGGCAATGTTAGCAGATGCATCTCTGGCTTTGGCCTTCTAAAAGCCAAGGAAATAAAATTATAATTAATAGTTACATCAACAGGTTTTGGCTCCACTTAACAAGACCCCTCAAACAAATTCTTGATCCTCCGATTGGTTTCCAGACTGGCTCCTGCAAGATCAAGGACTATTTGCTCCAATAGGCTGGCCACTGACCTACACAGAGCAGCAAAGCTCAATGCAATACAGGGTAAAGCTGAACTTCCTTTTGAAAAATAATCTAAGTTTAGAAACAATTTAGATGCTGTGACTCCAGAAGCTGCAGAGCCTAAAGCCAGTGGTTTAATCTGTACCTGGCTCTTTGCAGACCATGTACTGCTGCTGATTTAGCACCTGAAAAAAAAACTCTGTTTAAGGTGTTAGTAGTTCTGAATAACAGAAGCATAGATGGAGGCACAAAGAAACCATATTTCTTAATAAGTAACAGTCTCTGAACACAGTATTTGTATTCATTTAAAGCTGTCCACTGTAATTTATGCCTACTGCCCAGCCCAAAGGTGGTTCAAAGTCCTGACTTAGGCCTCCAGGCAGTATGGCAAGATAAGTAAAAAATGTTAATAATATCTCTCATTATGTGTCTCTAGTTGCTTTCATGTCATTTAACAGTTTTCAGGGCTGAGATTTTCCAGACTGCTCAGTGTTGGTCTAACTCTGAGCTCTTTGCTTCCAGTGATTGAGGCATTCATACAAAATAGATCCCAATATTAATATATAATTTGGGATGCAGAAGTAAATTTTTTTTCTACTCTTGTGGGGTAATATTTAGGTTGTTAAAACACATTAACCCAGTCTTCTGCCAGGCCTGAAGTAATTTATCCCAGTAGATTCTATATTCATCTTGCTGTTATTCAAAGTTGTTGTTGTTTGATGACTCAAGCACACAGTTAATCTTATAATTTCTTAATTTGTATCAGGAGATTTTTAAAGTGCAATTTATGTCATACCTAAGCAAAAACACCCTTACATGTGAGAATTTACTGGACATCCATTTTGCGATCAAATGCATACAGCAAGATTAGTGATCATCTGTAGCTCAGCTGTTATTTTTACTAGGTTATCAAAGCCCCAGGGAGGATTTTGTAAAGCTATTTAGCCTGAAGGAAGGGATTAAAGAGGTTTCTCCCCATGAAACATCTGTTGCAAATGTACCTTATAATATTCGGAGCAAAATGTTAAAATTAATCAGAAAGGGGAAGAGACTCTTCCCTGTTCAGCAGCCATACTCTGCTCAGCCATCCCATGGGTCAACCCACTGCTTCCTTCACAGCCCAAACCAGAAGCTGCCCCCACCGCTACAGAACAGAGGACTTCTTTAAATGCTGTACCCCTCAACACCTTGATGGGATACTTCAACTTTTTCCTCAAGCTCTCTTCCCCTTTGTCAATTAATGAGAAAACAGGACTTGAAGTGACTGTTACAGCCAGAGAGTCCAGCTATTCATCATGTCCTTCTCTTCTTGCCCCGGTTCCCAGACTCCACGCTCATCCTTTTGTGATATGTGCACTTGCACACACTTTTTTTTTACCAAACAGGTACCTACTGGAGCAGTGCACAATCATGCCTTCTTTAGGCAATAGCTGATTATTTTCCCGAACAGAGACCATTATCTACAATTCCCCTATTTGTGTGATTTAAAAAAAAAAAAAAAAAAAAAGTGCTAGCTTAAAAAAAAAAAAAAAAGAGTATTAAACAAACTTGGGTACTAGCAGTTCTAATACTGATACGGCCCAAGAGCTGTTTTCTGTACCTTTCTTCTCCTCTCACAGGGTCTCTGATGCCCACTTATCCCAGCTCAGCATAAAGTTTGTACTCTAGGAGCAAGGATAACTTTTTTTCTCCAGTAACAGATAGGTCTGTGTTATGCTTTTACTGCTTATAGTATTGGTTTCTGTAATATGTGGGAGGGAAGGCGGTATGCAGTAATAGGCAAGCACATTCACTACAGAGTAATATATACTGCACAAACTTAAGTCCTAAAAGAAGTTGGATAAAAACATATTCTCAGTTTATTCTTCTGGTTCATGCATAGGAGATTTTCAGAGAAATTGAGGAGACCAGACTTGATATTCCTCATTTTTAGTACTTTTTTATTATTAAGCAAACAGTCTGATTTTATTTTTTTCAAAGCAAAAGGAGAAGTAATTCAATTTTCCCTCTTTATATTAGAGAGGGAAGAATTATATCCTTATAATTATAGATGCTGGGCTTAGTGAACTGAAGCTTGAGGACAGAAAAGGAGTGGCCTACTGGAAGCATCACATCCTAATCAGGGCCATAATTGACACTGATCACACTGCATTTCTGTCCTCAGTTCGTCTAGACAAGTGAGAGGCCCCTCAAAAACGTATCATTGTTGCTAATGGTAATATCCCATCAAACACAAGAAGAATAAGAGGACTATTCAATGACCTTCCAATACCTGAAAGGGGCCTATAAGAAAGTAGGGGGAAAACTGCTTTCAAGGGTCTGTAGCAACAGGAAAAGGCATAACAGTTTTAAGCTAGAAAAGGGTAGATTTAGGTTAGACATTAGGAAGACGTTCTTTAATATAAGGGTGATTGAGCATGGGAACAGGGGGCCCAGAGAGGTGGTGGAGGCCCCATCCCTGGAGTCATTGAAGGTTAGGCTTGATGGGGATCTGAGCAACCTGATCTAGGTAGAGATGTCCCTGCTTATTGTAGGGGGCTTGAACTAGATGGCCTTTAGAGGTCCCTTCCAACCCAACACATTCTATGATTCTATGATTCTTCTAGGACTATGGCAGCTGCTGAATGCTTAGCAGGACATAACCTGTCCTTTTCACTCTATGTTCTCAGCTCAGAGGACATAGACTGAAGAGTCTCATTCCCCTGGGCCAAGTTCACCTGCTCCAGATGAGCTGCTGCCACCAGACATGAGTGCAAGGAGCAGCGGCGAGGCAATGATGCCACTACTATGCAAGTGCTAAGAACTAACAAAGCAAGGATACTAAGGTAAAAAACTTCTAAAGCTGGATACTTGGGGAACTCCCAGGAGGCTCCGGGACCTAGACCGTGTAGTCATCCAGGAATGGAAAAGGTTTCTTCTTGCAGACCCAGGCTGTGGTAACAGAAAGTAGAACAGAAAATTAAAAAATATTGTTTCAGGCTGATATATAGAAGAGTTATAGATAGAATTTGTAGTACTGATTATGAGGACAAGGTCATAAATAAGAAAGCAGGCAGTAAAACAACAGCAAATGCCTTTGCCTACTGCTATAAATGGCAATGCAAAGATTAACTGGTATAGGTATACCAGCCAAGCTTTTCTACTATGGCATGGGCTTTAAAAAGTCCTTAAGCACTTCCCCCAGTTGACATTGTACCAGAAATTGTAGTGAATACATCCTGAAACCTGAGAGTGGATACAGTGAACAAGTGACCAGGATTTCTCTCCAAAGTGATGAGGAAGGGGTGACCAGACTTTTTCCATCACTGGTATGCACAGACTATGCTGCAGTAATTTGGAAGTCCCCCTTCAGCGCCTTTTCAGACCTTTTGGTTGAGAATGGCAAAATAGCAAAACATGTGAGCTCTTGTCTACTAAAAACGGGAATAAATCCAGAGTAATGGCATGAGGGTCATAAAGCAGCCTGTAAATAACCACTGAAAACTTGGGCTATATTAAAACTGGCGATATGTGATTAAAAAAATCTATTAATTCCACACAGCCTCTGTGCCCATATCCAGGTGACACGCTGCCCCTCCACAGGGATGGCTGGGATGCAGCAGCTGACTTGGCAACTGCTGCTGTAAAAAATATTTTCCCTCCAAATCAGAAAGTATTGAAAACATACTGACAAAATGCACCCTGCATTTTTCTCATGTAATAAATCTGCTTTTATATTTAAAGATCATACTTCTTGCCCTGGCACGACCTAGCTGTGGAATATTTCTTTCCTCAGAAGACACTGTATCAGCCCAATTTCTCAAGGGTCTGTGAAGGGGTGATGCAGAAGTGCAAAAGCAGAGCTTTGTGCATGTTGCTAACAGTGGAGGCACGGGAGATGTTCAAGGGACATCCATGGGTTTGGCTGAAGACAATGCAAAGGACCAAGCCATTATACAGCTCAAAGACTCAGCTGGCTAATGCAGGACAGGGGTCTGTAAAAGCCCTTCTTACCCTGTGGAAAGGACTACCACTCGGTCACATCAAAAATTTCCTGCATTCCCCATAGTGCACGGGCTCCCATTCCAACACACTTCTGAGTATTTCACCAAGGCAGGTGTAACTCTTACTCATGTTGTAAGACCCCTACAGAATTTGTACAGGCTCTTGTGGCCTGTTCTTAAAGGCATTATGACTCCAGATATTTAAATAATATCTTCTGCTGAGGGGTGAGTGTATGAGAAAGAAGCTAAGACAATTTCCAGGTACACCCTGCCTTTGGGGGCTGCCTCCTGGCTTTAGAGGACACAGAGCTGTTCCCTGAAAGGTGTAACCAGAAATAATAACTGCAGCCTTGCATGACATCTGCAGCCAGTTCTCAAACACAGGTGACATATCTTGCCTTGAATATAATCTTGGCTACTCTAATAAAGGTATCTATTAAGTAATGATTGGCTGGTAGTTATACAGCACTCCCAAGTACAGCAGAATCAGAATTCATTATGTGAATGGTAGCTGCCTCTTTTTCCTACATTTTTTGCAAAATAACTCTGGGAAGGCATGCAGAGAAGCAAAGCCTCTGAAACACATTTAATTAGATAAGCTGAATCTGCAATGTAGATTTTGGAAACTGTCCAGGTCCAGGGGGGAAAATTCAGTAATCTGGCTGGGTGATAGTTGAGTCCACTGATTTATGTGTAAATCAACTGCTGGTCTTCTGGGTTTCCCTTTTCCCTCCAGCCTAGTAATTCATTTGACCACCCTTTCTCCCACTTAAAGCTTCTGGGATTTTTCACATTGCCATCCCACTGCCCTGAAACACACACATACACTTGCTTTCTCAGAACAAGTTTTGCAGGGGTAGAGAAATGGAGGTGCACAGATTAGCAGGACCATTGCACTCAATAGGTAACGGGGCCAGGGAGGAGATGACTTCCCAGGTCTGCAGTCCTATGGGATTTCTGCTGTATCTGCTTAACCAAGAAGTTCCCTCTTCAAGGCAGGGAAGGGGGCTCTGTGTATCTTCTGCTATGGCCCTCACCAATATTTATTTCCCTAGAATGAGACTGTAGAAATAAAGAAATAAAAGGGACAAGACCACAACTTGCATAAGGGCTGAGAAGCTTCTTAAAGCAGCTCCAGGGCCAATCACAGTCATTGAGATCTTCTGAATGAGCAGTACTGTGTGTGTGTCAAAGTGTACCCTGATGAAGAAACACATACTATGCTTCATATTGGCAAATTAATATCGGGGGGAAGTTTGCACAATATTGTAATATAGAACTCAAGGTGTCTATGCCCCAGTAACTGCACCCAAACTGTAGATTGCTCACAGGTTGAGGTTAATTCACTAGAATCTCAGTCACCATCTTTTAATACTGTCTGAAAAGTGCTGGGGCTGTATTACTTCCCCTGCATGCTCCTATCTGGGGGCCAGGGACAAAACCCAAGCTGGTCCACTGGGCTGAAGGCAGTGAGGAAAGGGCAGAGCTCCTAGTGAGCACAGTGATGCCTTCTGCTGCTGGAGGGAGGAGGGAGATCAAGAGCTGAGGGGAAATGTTGTCAGTGAAGGACAGAAAGCGAAGAGTCTTCAATTCTTGAAGCTACATAGCAGATTAAAAAGAGGAGTCACTGCTTGGCATTTTCTCTCAACAGCAAACTGCTGGCCAGCTGCTGTGGGAGGAAACTCATCAGTTTGCTTACAGTGTCACCAGGAGCTCTAAAATAATGTTTTGGTAGCTAGAAAATATTTGGGCTTAACTGACACTGGTAGTGCTGCGGCCCCAGGGAAAAATACAGTTAGGGAGGGGGAGGCAGGGCTGGAAATGCAGGAGCCTGTGCAGTGTTTGCACAGCAGGCTGCAGTCCCCCAGCAGCCTGCAATCACTGCTGCCTGCCTCGCAGAGCAGGTACTCCATGTGTGCGTGCAGAATATGGCTGAATAACACATCTGTGCTCCAGAGAACACTTCAGCTGCATCAGCCAGTGAGCAAGAATCAAGGCATGTCTTACAAAGAAATAATTTTTGAATGACAAAACATGTGAAAGCTGATTTCAGGGGGCTTTGTGTGCTGTGTTGGATTATTATGTGTGTAATAAGGTGCAGGCAGTGGCTGAAAAATTTCTTGCAGCTCTCTCCTCCCTCATGTGAGCCCCCTGGTACTCACTCACACATTTGCTTTCACAGTGTAATCTGGCTTTCTGCAAGGAGTGATGATGTTCGTCTGTCCTCTCACCTAAGTTTTGCAAAGCTGTGAAAGCAGACAGTCAGTCTTTGAGACATCTAACACTCCATTCCTTTTGGTTGAAAAGTCTGGGTTTCCACTTTGAGAAAATAGTTACGGTGCAGCTCCATTGCGGGAGGACTTTTTAAAAGCTTGATGTCTGATGTCCCTTTAATTAATCATACTTTCTAAAAAAGTTTCTTTAATATGTCAGAGCTGAACAGAAGTGCAAACACATCATGCACACGCCATATAAATTACCTATTCAACTCTAAGAGCATTAAAGCCTCATGAAATTCCTTTGTTGGAACCCAGACCTATTAGCTGAGAACATTCTGCATAAATCTAGTATTTTCAAATCAGAACCAAATGATTTTTTTTGTGACAGGGCAGGGAGGGGAGCCTGTACTTTACCATTTTTAATAACAGAACAAGAAGTTGAAGAGTTTTCTTTTTCTGGGATTCTCCAACGTGTATTTTTCATAACCAATATCTATTCTTCTTTCAAGGTAAATATATTGCTCTCTTGCTGGTTGAAATATGAAGCCAAGGACTCTATATTAATCTCATAATTTTAACATTAAAAAATCACCTGTACTGTAAGAAGCAAATAAGAATAGGTAGCTGACAAGCATCAGGTTTTCCATTGTGGTTTGACTCTTGCTGTTTGCTGCTGTCCAGACAATTCTTTGCATACAAAGGCCAGAGTGAAAGTATTGCCATTACATCGTCTATGGGCACTTCAGCTCAAACAAATTTAGCTGTGGACACATACTGATTCCATTTCTTCTAACAAACATCTCACTATTTGGCTCACCAACACATACCAGGATCTTGTTTGCAGAATGGTCACTACCACTACTCTTTCTGAATGCAACGTGCACATGCATGAAACCCAAAACACCAGAAGCATCCCAAAGCAAGGAACAGTAAGCAAAACCAAATGGCATAAAAAAAACGTACTGCAGGAATACAGTGAGATTGGAATAATCTAATTTACAGTTAACAAGCCAATTTTCCATGAGAGCAAGAGGCCATGCTAGAGCCACACTAATGACTATCATTCTTTCTATCAAGGCTATTGTTACCTGAATTGTACATCAGATCATCATCCTGGTCACAGATGCAACCCAGATTTAATGGTCAGCCTACAAGAGACCCAACCATCACAGAGAAATTCAAGAGAGATATGGACTTCAGGGGAGTGAAGAACTTAATTAATATCCAAAATTAACACAAATTCTATCCCGATAACATGAGTAGAAGGACATTACGTTCAGAAGTTTTCTATTAAGAAGTACGAAGTTGCCTTAGTCTAAGGAGCCCCAAACTAATACATGTTAATAGTAGTTGGATGGTTACTATGTGCTTCCACATCAGGATAAAATTATGTTGGAAGGTTTCCAACACTGTTTACTAATGTATTAGGATAGGGTTTAAGCAGAGCTGCAAGGCAAGGTGACAATCAGCCCCCAACTGTGTGATACTTTCTTTGGGTACCCTACCAGGATAGCCTTAAGATTATAGCCTTTCCTCCCAGCTTAAAGATGGACTGATGGACTGTCAGTTTAGTCCTACTCCTGAGCAGATTTGCCTTTCCTTTTTATCTCCCAGCTTTCACTGCCTTCTGCCTTTCTCCATTTGATTAGATGAATTATCAAAGCATATTTTTATGCTTAGCAGAATATGCCATCCCAGTGCAGCATGGATGGATTTTCAAAAGAACCTAATCTTGGTTTTGATTAGGCTTTTGATGAACAGAGAAGATAAAGCCTGCTAGTCTCTGCAATGAATCCACCAGGCACTCCTGGAAGTTAACCAATGGTTGTTCATCACTCTGAAAGGCCTCCAAAATTTTGCTTATTGAACCCAGGCTCCATAGCTATCAACTCTTTGTCTTCACCCTCTCCCCTGCACCCTCCTGCTTCCTCCTCTTGCTGAGCCTGTCCCTGACATCTGCCACCATCATCTTGCCTTACATCTCTCCTGCTCCTGCCTGCATCTCCTGCAGTCAGGGCTGGAGCCAAGCCAAGCAGCCTTGGTGGAGTTTATCAGCTCAGGATCTGTCTTGGCCCTTGCTGGGACCAGCATACCTTGCCACCAAGGCAAGCCTTGGCTCTTTGAGATAATGTGGGCATTGAGGAGCCTCAGTGTCACCCAAAACCAACAGGGACTTGGGTGCCATTCCTTCCAGCCATGCCATGCCATATCAGGAACCTCTGCACAAATTACTATGTCTACATATCACAGTGATCAGCCCGTCAAAAATAGCAGCTTTGGTCTTGAAGTCGGTATGGGGATGATGCTGCACCCAGATTAATGAGTACACTCAGCAGGGCCAATTACTCAGGGTAGGCTTGTGGGTTAATTCGGTTCCAGAGCTGGCTTGTTTTTCAGTTGTGACCTTGTTTGCCTCTAATTTGGATATCTTTGCATGCTGTCATACTACATCTTGAGACCTGGCAGCATCTATGCCACTTCTGAAATGCCGCTTAGTCATTTAGTTCATATAAGCCTTGTCACACTCGGCAGAGCTATACATAAATGTGTTTTAAGTATCTAGGCACCAGCACACTTCTCAGGTGGCTTCAGGAATCCAGCCCACGCAGCCATTTAATGTCAACCTGAGAGTGGCTGATTCCTGCTTCATGCAAAACCTGGACTGATGCATTTTTTTATAATCTATCACAAAAGTAAATCAAATGGAAGCATAAAATGCAAGAATCAAATTAAAATACTAGCAATCACCATACTACTAATTCATGTGAAGCTAGAATGGGCACCTAGAAGACTGAAAAACCACCAGAAAATAAAAGTTCAATAACAAGCCCTGTGAACTGCTTACTTTTATTTGAAGAATGAAATCCCGTCTTCCTCCCTCATTTGCTCTTGACAGAGGAAACTAACACTTAAAAGATGCACATAAAGTCTTCAAGAAAACTGTTTAAATGAGGTGACTGTATTCAGATTTATTTTCAAAATAAATTCCTTTACACTGGGCTTATAGTCACAGGGCTCAAGGCAACAGTAGCAAAAAAAATTAGTAGGCCTTTACCACAAAGATACTATTTTAGCCAAAAAAGTGTCAAAATTTTAAAAAATCAGGAGAAAATCGATCATTATACCTGCAATAATCTGAATTACTGTACTATATCCATATTTTAATACTACTTAGTCATCAAGGTTGAAATATCTTGTTACTGCCATAATTCTCCAGGAAGCAATTGTATTACTAAAGGCATCATGAAAAAAATGGAACTTTCCTGATTAGTAGGAAGAATGTAGCAGGACAAAAAAAAAGGTTTTATTCAGTCTCTTTGAGGGACAGACAGAACCAAATTTCTGAAAAATCATCTCTTTCATCTCTCAGAAAGCTGAGCCTGTAATTATATTCCAGACCTTGCTAGAGACTTAGTATTTATACAGTTATGCACTTATTCTCTATATGTATCTTAATGTGCCATTTTTAAAGTTTTCATAATTTCCATGTGTAGATGATCCATTTTGAGCAGCACTAAAGGAATCTTGAAAATGTTCATACTTTTTTTCCACACTTTTTTGCAAATCCGGTCACAGTTTTTGCATAGATGTGAATTAGTAACCGGGTATTTTCAGTCTGCGTATTTACAGAAACTGTTCTGAGTTAACGCGGAGTAACCACAGAAAGCTGCAACAACCTTCATCTCGAGTAAACCTGCAAGGAGACCTGGAAAACAAGCCGCTGTTAAGAACAACTCGGTCAAATAGCAAATACAGATGTGGTTGTGCAGGGCGGGTTCTGTAGCAGGCTGGCAGGGTGGGTGGGGAGGTGCGATTAGCCGGGCCGGCAGGGACAGGGTTATCGCCAGCGGGGACTCCTGCCAGGTCACGGGGCTATATTTCTCTGAAGCGGACAATCTGCAGGAGTTTAGTCATAATAAAACAGGATAAAGTGTGTTTTCGTAAACACAGAAAGGACACAGGCTCACGCTGCAAAAATAGCTGCAAAAACTGTCAGTGTTTTGGAGCCTGACTTGCTCAGCTTCAACTTTTAAGATGTTTAATTCTTCATAGAATATTTAAACAGGAAACAGTGACCATGAATAGAAATTTAAGGTCTGATTAGGGGAAACAAAAAGCATATTTTGAAGAGAGTATAGTGTTTGGGATTTTGCTTTTGCAAAATCTGGTAAAAACAGGGGAAATTGAGGGAAAAAAAAGGAACTAAACTTTTTTATCGGACGCATTTTCCCACAGAATGATCTGTAGAGACACTTGTTTTGACCTGTGCAAATCTCCAGTTTAGGGAAGTACTTGAACATCACAAGGGGAGTTTCAGAATTAAATGCTCGGTTCTCTCAGACCCAGATTCAGCACAGAGAAACCAAAAGGAAAACCTCAGGCACCGCTGGCACTTCCAAGATTACATCAATAGCCGCGTTGCTTCACTCACCTTATACTTACTGTAGGGTGGCTATTTTTGTCTGCAGTTGTAACACCACAGCATAGTGATAACTCACTATGAAAGTGCGTGGGATTTCACTGTGTAGTTTCATCAGTGCTTGGGCTGATGTTCAGCCTGAGCCCCACCAGCTGCCTCGGCAGGGCTCTGGGCAGCAAGGTGGCATATTCACTTTCAAAGTTCTATTTCATACACCGTGCTGATGCTGTCTTTTTTGCTTATAAAAGAGCTTCCATTTTTAATGCCTTAATTCCTGCTCAAATTTTGGAGATGCACGTGGGCACCTGTTTGATCCAGCTCTGTGTCTACTACTAAATGGCTTAGACGTTACTCATATACTCCTGTACACATCAGAAAGCTTGTGCTTGCATGTTCTTTCGCAGGACTAGGACCATACTTCAGGATTTAGCTCTCCATGCTCAGCCATGTTTGGCTTTGGCATGTTGCATATGACAAGGCCAGCTGTACTGGTAGGGATCTGGATGTCTAATCAACCAGAAAGAGCGAGCAGCTATCTCTGGCGTCCTCCCTCGTCCCCCAGCAGAACAGATTTTTCCACAGCCACCGATATTCTTGCAGCATAGACCTGATTCATGACTCAGGAGCTACTGCAATGCACATACCTGATTTGATAGTAATAGTTACAGTAGCACAAACTGATAACATTTACAGAGAAACTTTCTGTGGATTATTTATATTTACAGAAATAAATTCCATTACTATTTCCTATTTTCAGACAATCAAGCCTGTGAATATGAATGCTCCTACATTTGTATAAAAATATCCCCAAGATGCTTACGCTAAACCATTACTGAAATATGCACAAATACATATATACAGATGCATGAGAGAAGCAGAGTATGAGAATTAAAGAAAAGAAATACACTAAATATACTCTATCAGAGAAATACATTAAATAAATACCTTTTTTTTTTAATTGCCTATTCAGCCCATATAACAGTCCAACAACTACGTTGCTCAGGCAGATGGTCCCCTCAGCTACTTTCAGTTGAAGAACACAAAGCTGAATTTAGCAATTAAATAAAGTTGGGCTACTTTCTAATTTCCACACGTACATTAAGCAATTAGCAGGAATATTTTGTGGATTAGCTTTTGCAAGCCCTGTTAGAGAGGCCTCATGTCCTGAGCCTCGCTGGAACTGCACGCTGGTGAGCTCATACACAGGTTAAACCTGTGCAGTCCCGTGCCATTGGCCACAAAACACTGGGCATGGGGTAGTAGGGTCTCTTCTATTAACTCCAAATGTTTTTAACGTCTATAAGTTATTTGTTTGATAGAGGGCAATGAAGAAAGGTGAAAAGGGCTGTCCCTTTGACCCACAGTGTAGTGCTCTGCAGCAGCACGCAGTAGCCTCGGGTGGTTTTTATGCCCAGGATTAACAGGGATTGGGAACGATGCAGAAGCAGCATGCTGAATCAAGGGTCGGAAATCGCTTTGCGGGGCAATTTCTCCAGTAAGATTCAAAAACAACGATGATTTCCAAGTACAAACAAACACCCTAATGCCCTATGTTCAGAATTTGTTTATTTAATCTGTTTTTGTACAGTAAGTGGTGCAGCTCAGGGCTTGTTTGGATGAGCTGACAACGTTGTGTTTCATGGCACAGAAGTTTGGCTGCAAGTGACAAAACTATCAGAAAATTTGTGAGAAATGAATGCAAGTAAGTTTGTTAAACTTTGACAGCAAACTAGAGGAAAAAAGAGAACTTGTTTTCAGTCAGAGACAACGCGTCATGCTCTTTTTTTCAGTATTAAGGAAAGTGAAACATCTCTTTTGCTGCAAGGTCTTCTGGTAAAAGCAGCATGCCTCTTTTTTTCCTCATCCTTGATTCTCTGTCCCTTTGGTCCATTTATTCTCCGCAGTCTTCAAGCATCATAAAAGCTACAATTCTCTTTTCCCTACGTTTCTGACAACTATCTCTTACTTGTTTCTACAGTCTTTCTCCTATTCCCTTTGAGAAAATTGCCAACACTCTACAAACTGCATAATGAGTAATAACGAATTATTTTATTGCACATTTAGCTGTAAGCACACTCATGAATTATCTAAGTTTGATTGTGAATGAAGACTTACACTTAACCTTGCCTCAGATATGTACATGCATTAAGAGCATCAGTAATATTTGTGACAGACAGAAATGTCTCCAAGTTTTCTGTAACAAGCAAGAAAAACCTGTCTTGATTTGCTTTTCAGCAGTCTCAAGAATAAGGCTGTGCAATACAAGTTTGGGGTTTTTTTTTGTCTTAGCTGAAGGACAGAGCTGCATAGTTAATCATGACAAGCTAATGTATTTATGGTCCGAAGAGTTCTCCTCACCCCCAGACTCCAGGCTTACAGTGGAATGCAAAGTATGTAAAGATGATACGAACATGATATACTTTACTGTAACCTGTGCTTCAGGCAGCTGTTAATGCCAGTCTAACTTTCTGTAGTCTGCAGCCAAAGGAAAGCTGTCTGCAGCATGTGTATAGCTTCAGTCTGCAGCATGCTTACTGTGAAGTCAATGGCATGCTGAAGTAGATGCCACAGAACCAAAGAGCCATTTGTTGAAATTCAAGTCTCAGATGTTAATGTATATTTAGGATCATTTCTCTGCCTAAGAAATAAATTAATTTCCTCCCTGCTAAATTGCTATTGTGGTAGCGTCTAAAGTCTTGCACAAAGATCCAGAGATACATTGTACTAAACTTTACAGAAACACTGGGAAAGATCATTCAGCTCCAAAGAGATAAAAGTCAAAGGTAGCAAAAAGGTCAAAACACACAAAGGAGAAACCAAGAACTTCAGCTGGAAAGAAAAGAGAGATACACTGACCTCCCCGCAACTGCTGAGCGGATCAAGTACAGAAGGATTTGAACTCAGTCCATTGGCTCCATAGTCTAACCTTCTATTGTATGCTGCTGCTTCTGACCATCTCGGTCAGGAGAAAGATGCCTTACTATTTCAATATTGCCCCAAATAATATCTTTTAAAGTTGCTCTTGTTACGCTGATCCTTAAATTTTCAGCTCCAGTTTATGTAACTATTATGCTGCTTTGTTAACCAGAAGATTATTATATTTTTCACCGAGACTACTTGTATTATACTAATATAATACTACTATACTATAATACTACTCCCTGCTTAGTTTATGAAGGTGCAACACTAAGGCGTGTGATGTAGATCAAAAACTGTGCACAGTGAGTTTCTCTGAAGCATCTCAGTTAGTGGTTCTGGTCCTGAACTGTCAGGGAAGGGAGTCATTCAATCTTATTGCTTTTTCTTGGACTCTGGCTCTCAGTGATCTGCAAAAGTGAACAGGAGTAATTTTTAAGTTCAGATCTTCAAAATCTAAGTAGTGCGGAAGGATTGCTTGGTTTTATTTAAAAGCAACACTCCTCCTAAGACATCTTTGTAGGATGTCTACTTTTGTGCAGCGGTATGACATTGTTGACCCATATGTGCTTTTCTTTCTTCTATAATCTTCAAGTATTTTTCTACTGAACTGCTGCTAGTAAGCAGTTACCATTTTAACTATTAATTTCTTAACATTAAATTATGTTTATCAGTACCTAAATATACCTCATCTATGAAAATACCATATAAAGCACTATCAGAGGCTTCATTAACCTCATCACACATACTTACAGCTTCTTCCTATACTCTTATTTACGTACATACATTCATGAAATCAATGGCAACATGTATTGGTTGTACTGTAGATTAGATTTCAATTATTACAGTTCACAGAACAAAGACACAATTAAGTTCATGCGATATACAACTGCTGTGGGATAACTTTACCTTCTTTGCAAGATTTTCTAGAAAACTGATTCTCTATGAAGTGACTGTTCTTAATCATACTTCCAAAATATAAAACTGCATTCATAATTCAGGTGCTGTACACCACGTACATCTTCAGCATGGAGGTCTCAAGACCTTTTTGCAGTGCAGGGGCATCACCTGTGCTTGCAAAGAGGTGGAGCTCAGGTATGGACACAGCCATCACCTACACCTGAATTTCTCATCTACAGAGCCAGCTATCAGGTGCCAGATCGAATTTGCAAGTGCATAGTCACAGGCAAGCTTTGTGGATGAGCAAAGATAAGAAGTAGGTGCAAAATCTGCAGCCAATCAATGTGGACAGCACAGACCTGCTATTTCTTTTCCTGGAGCTCCTTGGAAAGGGTTCAAGACACCTTCAAGGGCAAATGCCTCTTACAGGAGAGAAAGTGAGCACTTCCACGGCTAAACTCCTTACTGATCTATAAATGTTAGGGGGAAACAAGAAGAGCCAAAGTTCTATAATTGAGTCCTGGCAGAGATGAGCACTCAAAAAACTCCATAGATTTGGTAGTATGAGGCAAAACTGATTTCTTGGATCTAGTGCTGCACGGAAGTATGAAAAGGGCGTAGACAGGAAAAGATGACAGCAAGGCCATGGGGCAAAAACAGAGACTAGGAGCTGGCTGCATATTAAGAGAAGGAGAGAGAAAAGAAGGCAAAAAAATATTAATGTCAATTTTCTTTCCATAAAAGCCCGATTTTCTACTCAAATTTTTCCACTTTACCTTTGACGTCAGTGGATGGTGTCTGTTCGTTCTAGCAATAAATCTAACTCACTGTTTCTAGATCACTCTATTTAATGAGATTATGGAACTTTGTAATTTGATTTTCGCACACCTCTATCTGATTATTTGCACATCTATTGAAGTATTTGTCTGTGTGACATTCTGACCACTACATCCATCACAAAACACACGTTGGAGTATGCATAACAGTGGGGCTTGCTTCCCTGAGCTTTTTAAAAACTGAAATTAAATTCCAAAAGACTAGCTAACCTGCATGTGTAGAATCATTATACTACTTTAGCATCCTGCAAACACGTTTGGAGAGAGCAAAATCAAACATTTAAACATGCTGATTAAGGCATTGATTCTGCAAATACGTACTACCTAGCTTAATCCCTTTGAAATCAAGGGGGCTATTCACAGTCAGAAAAGCTGTACCTGTGAGTAAACACTTGCCTCTCTCAGCTCTTGAAAGCAATTGCAGACAACATTTTTCTTCCAGATGGACAGTGCTCACTGCTGGCAGTCCACAACTATGAAATGACATACATTACAAATGTGAAAATTATATAGGCCTGCCCCTAATAACAGCCTGTAGTCAGTAATTGGCTCAGTGGTGAGATGAGAAGCGCTTACTCATTCCGTGAGAGGCACGCAGGAAATGCCGAGATGAACTGTTGTAATTAGACACATATTACTAGTATTTATTAAAACACAACTAGTTACACTGGTTGTGTATATTCTGTAGGCAGACCTTTTGAAAAACTGAGTAACCTGGCCTTAGCCATGCAATACAGGCCTTGTTTACAATAGAAAGTTGTGCTGACCTAACTATGTTACAACAGTTAAAGCTGTACATCTCCAGTTTAGCAGGAGCTGTATCAGAATAGCTTGGTTTTCCTCAGCAGAAGGAGAACCAGTGGCAGTGTAAAGAACCTTCATACCAGTATAAGCACACATCACTTTAAACAGTACAATTAAATGGGTTGTAAAAATTCACACAGCTCAGATAACACAGTTAAATGGTTATATGATGTATGAAGAGACCAGACTCTCTATTCCACAAATAAATGTGAATCACTGAATCTCATCCCTCTTGCATGCAAGAAGGAGGAATAAAAGAGAGAAGTTAAAATGCCTGGTGTTTAGGATAGGGCTTTCTATGCCTGAGCATCTTGTGACCTAACCAGCATTTGCAGCTCCATGAAATGCAACGTATTCATTTGGAGGCTGCTTGTAAAAGTACTTGAATCAGTCTGAACTGATTCTTTGAATAGGAACGAAGAGGGAATCTCTATGGCTGGAGGGAGAGAAGCTGCTCATTTAAGAAAGCAGTAAAAGGTCACAGAGGGATAAACATTTCTGCCAGCATTAATTTTACTATAATGTTCCCAGTTTCTCATCTTGAAAATTGAAGGGATTTTTCCTTGTTCTTCCAGTTAGAGAAAGTAATGCATACATATGAATAAGAAATGCATGCATTATGGTGGAAGCTGGTTAATACTCTCTGAAGTAGAGAGTAGTTTTCCAGTGATCACTGATGAGCACTACGGTGCTGGTAGACAGATGGCAGGACTAGGCAGCAGAGATTGGGCTTCTGCTTGGGACCCTGCCTCTGGCCTGCGGTAGAACCTCTGGTAACTCACCTTCTCTCTCTGTGTCTCAGTTTCTTCCTTTAACAAAATGAGAGACGGTCAATTTGCAAAGCACTTTGAGAAATAATGATGACAAACAAGCGCTATATGTTAGTTGGGTGGAACTATTATTAGCTTCTATACCTTCTTTTCTTGTGCAATAGCCACCATTACAAATAGAAATTTCAGCTTTGATTGCTTATTAGATAACTTACTAATTTTGGATCCAAATCTGAATTCAGGTTTCAAATGAAGTTCAAAGCTTCTAATTACTGAATGTGATTTTTCAGTTTCATGTCACAGAAAATGCAAATTTTCATTCAGAATAATTTAATAAAACATTTTGTTCCTGTTTATTATCTCGAGTATCCATCCAAATGGACACAACTGACCTGCTCAGCAACACTACTTCTTTTTGAAGACTCCCCTCATTATGGATTTATAGGGAAATTGCTACAAGTAATTCCATTAGGCTAAATCACTGAGTAACCTTGTTTCTGACACTATAACCAGATCTATCACATGAAGTAGAGAACTGAACTCATCATGTGCTGGGTGGCTGCTGAGAAGGATACACTGAAAGTTAGGAAAAGAGAAAGTAGTACATAGACATGGGATCTAACAGACTGAGCCAGGATTTGGAGCCCATTGTTCCTTGCTGTATCTCACTAGTGAACCTTCTATAGTTAAACTGAAAATAAACAAAAAGTCTTGATTGTGCATGTGGCACATCTTTTACATAAAGTCTTGAATATGGAAATAAAACTATTCACATGTCAAAGTATTTTCAGCATTAGAACCGATATCACAGAATCATAGAATGTTTTGGGTTGGAAGAGACCTTTAAATGTCATCTAGTCCACCCCTCTCCCCCCCTCCCGCCTCTCAGAAAGAGCAGGGACATCTTCAAATAGATCAGACTGCTCAGAGCACCATCCAACCTGATCTTGAATGTTTCTAGCAACAAGGCATCTACTGCCTCTCCAACCTGTTCCAGTGTTTCACCACCCTCATCATAAAAAATTTCTTCCTTATATCTAGTCTGATACCAGCCCCCTTTGGTTTAAAACCAACAGGTCCATGTCTTTCTTCTACTGAGGTCTCCAGAGCTGCATGCGGTACTTCAGGTGGGGTCTCATCAGAGCAGAGCAGAGGGGTGGAATCACTTCCCTTGACCTGCTGGCAACACTTCTTCTGATGCAGCTGAGGATATGATTGGCCTTCTGGGTTGTCAGCGTACTTTGCCAGCTCATGTCCAACTTTTCATCCACCAGTAGCCCCAAGTCCTTCTCCGTGGAGCTACTCTCAAACCAATCATCCCCCAGCCTGTATAGATATCAGGGATGCTCTGACCTAGGTGCAGGACCTTGCACTTGGCCTTGTTGACCCTCATGAGGTTTACATGGGCCCACTTCTCAATTTTGCCCAGGTCTCTTGGGATGGCATCCCATCCCTCAGGTGTGTCAACCACACCACTCAGGTTGGTGTCATCTGCAAACTTGCTGAGGTTGCTTTCAATCCTACCATCTATGTCATTGATGAAGATTATAAACAGCACTGGTCCCAGTATGGACCCCTGAGGGACACCACTTGTCAGTGATCTCCATCCAGACGTTGAGCTGTTGACCTAGTCACCCATGTGACCATCCAGCCAATTCCTCATCCACTGAACAGTTCATCCATCAAATCTATATCTCTCCAATTTAGAGAGAAGGGTGTTGTGGGGGACCATGTCACAGGCCTCACAGAAGTCCAGATAGATGACATTCGTATCTCTTCCCTTGTCAATTGATGTAGTCATTAGAAGGCCACTAGTCGGTCAGGAAGGACTTGCCCTTAGATATTGTCAGGTGTTCCTTTACGTAAGTTCCAGGAAGCGTGTTCTGTCACTGTAAGATCACATTGGTGTCAGTTTTCCTGCTTTCATTCTGTAAAGAATCAAGTAAAAGTAGAGTTAAACCAGAATAAAGGAAACAGAAGCTCATCTCAACTGTTTGTATACTAGGTGTGGGAAAAGAGCTACTCTTGCTTAACTGAAATTGTTTCTATTTCTGTTTTACAGTTCTCTCTATTTTGCATATAGCAGATAAATTTATGTATATTAATTACATTTTGTATTTTAATTGTGTATATTACGATGTTTTCATTCATAGAGCACAGCAAATAATCTAAATCATATATTTATGATTTATTTGTCATATTATTTAATCTATTTCCTAACAGTCTACTCCTTTACTTTTTTTTTGTATTTCCTGTAGTCTTGGCG
>JAVSBS010001465.1:0-32736 GCA_033124195.1 Coracias cyanogaster
CAAGGCCAGGCTGGATGGGGCTTTGAGCAACCTGGTCTAGTGGGAGGTGTCCCTGCCATGGCAGGGGGTTGGAACTAAATGATCTTTGAGATCCCTTCCAACCCAAACCGTTCTATGATCCTATGAACTCGTCTCTTTGCTAAAGCACAAGACAGACAGAATTAACAAGGCTGCCAGCAGCTCAGCTGCATCCCAGCAGTTCTGACATGCCACCACTTTTCTAAGTTGACAACTTTTGTTAACTTATAGAAGTTGTTTTTTTTTCAAAAACAAACAAAATTCCCAAAGCTTTTTTGAGAAGCCTCACCTTACCTTACCAAACCTATTACTGAGATTATTCACGTCCAAGAGGATGGGATCTTACCAAATGCAAAGTGTCATTGGTTTTAGTTAGTTTTTTTTTAAAAACAAACAAACCAACAAGGAACCCCAAACAAACCTAAAAGCAGCTAAAAATAGCCCTTTTGCAAAGCTCCAAAAAAAGGAAATAATATTGACATAGTGATATAAGATTTTTTGTTTTGGAGTGTATTTCAACCAGTATCAATATTCTCTGCTTCAGGTAAAACCACTTATAATTAACTTTAAAGAAGCTCACAGTGGTCCACCCTCTCCAGCTGGATTCAAGCAGCCTCAGAGCCACACACCTTCGATCTCTTGGAAAGTTCAGACTGAAGTTCTTTGCCTCAGCTCCGATGCCTTTTTCATGCCTTTGACTCAAGACTATCTTCCCGACCCAGCCTTTCCTCAACGAAAGCTCTCGAACAGTCTCAAGAGACAGTCTTGGACTTGATCTTCACAACAAAATGAAACCAGTAACACTTAACAGGTCTGTGTCCTAGCCGGTAAGTCAGAGGAGCAACGTGCATCCTTTGAAGGACATCGCACGCCCTCCCTAACTTGTGTCACTGCCATCATGCTTTACTATGTTTTTCTCACCAAAATGAGAAAATTGGATCCAGACCAGTATCCCAGGGCTGAAAAGACAATGATGCTAATCCTTCCAGACACTATCTTCATCAGAGCTGGTAATATATCATTTAAACAATTTACCAAATTAGCAGCAAGCCCTCTCTCAACCTGGCTGCTGTGAGTCAGGCTCCCTCCAGCCTCCGCTTGCTCTTTTCCCCTCATGTCCTCCCTGCTCTCCCCACAGCAGTTTCTTGCTCTCAGCAAGAACTTCTTAACAGCTGTCCTCAACCCTGGGCCTGCAAGAAATTCCAATACTGCTCAGGGAGAAAAGAAAAATACAATTCAAAGTGTTGTTCAGGCCAACAGGGGCTGTTTCCCACCGTGTCATGCATGGCCCAGGGCTCAGCAATGGCTGTAGACCTGCTGCTTGAGCACAGCCCCAGGCAGAAACCATGGAGATGATGCTGTGCTGCTTAAAACTAACTTATCCTTCTAAATTTATTTTCTCAGCTGCTTTTCAAAGCACTTCCACAAGACAGTGCTGCTGACCAGAGGGTCAAGGTGGGTTCCCATTTTGTAAGTGCCCCAGTACAGCCCAGTGACGTGCCTCCTCTGCAGGGATCCCGTGTCCCTGCTGGGTCCCGCAGAGCCGTGAGACTCTCCCACAGCTTGTCTGTGGGAAGAGAGAGGGAGGGGATGGTGTGGAAAGGGCACAAGCAAGACGCTTTCTGTACTCTGAGGACCTTCAGCTACTTTTAATGTGCAGCACATGAGCTTACTCTACTGTTATCAGATTACACTAACAAGAAATGGGACCTCACCTTTACTGGACAAGTGCTGCTTGCTCCCGTTTGAGCTGCAGGCTGTATCCAGTGTGTCAACTAAAGCAGACATCCTTTCTCGTGATTTTTTTTCCCCTCTCATCTACTCTGACAAAGAGTCTATTTCTACCTGAGCTGAGAGCCACAGAAGCTGCGTTTCCCCACTGCTCCTAATTTAGCTCACGTGCTCTTCCAAGCACTGACGTGATCCAGCTCTTCCAAGCATTGAAGGCAGCAGATTATGGAACAAATTTGATTTAGAGGGTGCTTTTTGCAGCAGCACAGAGGTGTGGGTCCGGCCATCACAAAAATAATGATCTGTAAGTAGCAGGGGGTAAATGTGTGTACCTGGAGGAAACGCGCACCATCGCTGCCTGGGGCTGTGTCCCAGCTGACAGCCAGGGACAGCGTTCAGCAAGCTGGTGGTAAGGTGGAGGTCTGGCTTGTGGTCAGGTTTGTCTGCAAATACAACTTACTCCAGGTGGCATCCGACCATCAGCAGGTTCATCTGACTAGATACTCTTTGTTACCTGCGAATGCCAGAACTTCTTGTAGCGCGAGGGGAGAAAGAGACAGCCAGGAATTACAGGACAGTCCTCCCTATGTGAAGTCACAGGAATTTCTCTTGTTTCTTTCAATCCAACAACTTCGCTTTGTGCCTTCCCATCCCCGCTGCGCAATTCAGCGTCGTGCAGGGATGAGTCTGACAGCACGGCTGAGGCAAGACATTTGGGCACATTTATCTTTCAGGCAGCAGCAAGAAAATAACGTCCTAGGGATGCGGTGTGAGAGGAAATCCTAGAATTACAGCATCCCCTCCCGAGGCTCTCCAATACAAAGTCTGCCCACGTTAATAACACAGTTTGCTCCACCACAGGCCACTTACAACTCCCCTTTAATGACAGACATTGCACACAGAAGACAAGGGCTGGCCAACGCATGGGCCCAAATGAAGGGTTAGGAGGGCACGTGCACGCACAAAGAGCCTCAAAGGGTTAATGTGGCAGCAGGGCAGGGCGGTTGTTTGGGGCTATTTATTTCTTCTTGGTTTGATTGTGGTGACAGGGCACACTGCTCCTGGGACAACAGCAGGCACGCTCTACTTCACACCACACAAGGGCAACAATCTTACATGGCCAGGGAAGAGCTTGGACTAAGAGATGGAGATGTTTTCCTGCCTCTTGAACCCTGGAAGCAACTGGAAGACTGCACTTCCCACTGCCCAACACAAAGCTCCACAGGGATGGGATCCATCGCTCCCACGCTTGCGTGCAAGGCCTTGGGCTCTGCCGTACTGCTGCGCTCCCCAGCCATGACACAGCAATTGCTGGTCTCCTCGTGGACCGAGCTGAAAGCAGGCAATAAGATACTAAAACCTTCCCTGAAGATCCTGCCTTGGTGGCACTGGAGAATATGATCTTTTTTTCCTTGCTGTCTGGTTTGCAATAAGGAAATAAGTCTCGTGACTGTTGGTCTGTGAAGCCCACACAGGAGCACTGCTGCACCTCTAAGACCCCGGCGAGCTGGGACAGCTCTCGTGGTTAACCAGGAAAATAAAAGAGCACAAATCCTTCCTTCTGAACACCTCATGTGCCTTTGCAGCAGCAAGGCTTCAGTCTTGGGCACTGAAACAGCTCAAAGTGAGCTGGCAGCAGCAGAGCAAGCAGTTGTCTCTGCCCAAGGAGCAGGGATGCGATTCTCCCTGCTGAGGAGCCTCTAATAGGAATGATCTTTCAAGGCAGTTCAGGGCTTTCTGCAGCTTCAGGCTGGCAGAGCAGGGTTGGGGCAGGGGCTGTGCAGGGGAGATGCTCAAGAAAAGGGCACAGCTATTTTATTCATGAGAATTTTCTGCCATTTGCCAGGTGCTCGAGGTTGCAACACACCACTAGCAAAACCACTTTGCTGCATACAGGGGAGAAAAATGATTAAAATCACACACTCGGAGGGAACCCAGAGTCCATTCCCACCAGCCTGGCCAGGCCACCGTGGCAGTCCTGCCTGGCCAACAGCCGGGGCACCGCAACGCCAGAATCTCCCTGCTAGTGCTGCTTCTGCTATTCCAGCATCTGCTCTTGGCCCCCTACAAGTTCTAGCAAAACCACAATCCTCAAATCCATCTGAAGGGTATCTGGGACAACGCCCCACAGCAATGGAGTCCATCAGCCACCGGGATAGAACCTGGCCCTTGAATATTGACACACTTGGTACTGAAGGCTGCAATCCCAGTTAGGAGGCAAAAGGATGCCTGAAGGGCAGAACGCTTCTATAAAGAGGGGTTTTAATTATTTTTTATTTAGACTGATATATAGAGAACAGCCAGCTCCTACCCACCCTTAAGAAAGCAATCACATCTAGGGTGGAATGAGTTTGGCTGCTGAGAAAGCCTCCCCCCAAAGCATGTAAAATACATTTTCTTGGGTGAAAAACCCAGCAGAGATTCCTCCCAAGCAGGGAACACTCAACTGCTCCACTGCTCTGTTTCCATCCCTCCTTTCCCTGGAGAAAGGCAACAAGCCAGCCTCACATTACCAGCAGCACTCCAGCTATGACCTTAGTTTGGGAAGCCCCATTCTTTCTCAAGCAAAGGTTAATTGTTCCATGTTCATTTGCCAGACTTCAAGAGACGAGTTCTACAATATTAGGGTGCATTTTTCATCTCTTTAATGCCATTTTTTTGCATCTCTGGGAAAAAGTCCGAGTTCGAAAGTGCCAAAGGCAAATATTATCTAATTCTTCTAATGGAAAGCTTCTAATGGAAAGCTAAAAGTCACTTTTTGCAGCTGCTGGAGAGTCAGAAAGGGTCTCAGAACAAAGCCACTGAAAAGCAAAAATGTCTTCAAGCTATAATGGACTTTGATGAAGTTAAAGAAAACCACAAGAGGAAGTGACCAGAATGCAGAGCAGCCAGGTGTTGCTCTCACAGACCTGGAAGGGACCCCTGCAACCCTGTGCTCCATCTGCCGAGCAATCACAGAGGACACATGTCCTCCCTCACCTGAAAAGCCTTTGGTGGGATCCCATCCGCCTAAAAGCTCTTCTCAAAAAGAGAATCGTTCAGAAAAGCACAGGCTAAGAGCAATAAAGACAACCAAAACTGAACCAATCCACAGAGGACAAGAGCAAAGATTTACTCAGGGAATTTGAGGCAACTCAGGTTAACCCAGAATTATTGTTTATGTATTCAAACACCAAACATGATTAGCTGACATCTCCATTACTAAAAAAAAAAGCCATCTGCCAAGCCAAGCACATGTTACTGAACCATAACAGCAAATTATTTCTTCTTGTTGTTATTATCTGTCCTCGTCCTGGACCTCTACCACTGCATGCAAACCATTCCCGCTGTCTCTGTAAGCTGAGCATTCCTGCTAGAGCCAGGGAGATGCTGAGCTCACTCCAAAGTCGCTCTTTTGCAGCTATTTATGAGCACAGCACAGACTTTTATCTTCTAACACCTAGGGTGGATAAATTAGCAAGCAGGGAGGAAGGGCTTTCAAGGAGGCACCTTCATTACAAACAAACAAAAGCCCAAGCAAAACTGGCCCCAGGATGACTCAACAGAAGTCACGTATTACATGGGTACGCTGCAACCTCCATCTGCGCGGGCCTCGCTGAGGGAAGCCGGGAATGAAGTGGATAGCCCCTGCCTCGGTGACTTACAGTCAGGACAAGAGCGGTTAAACAACTGTGCCTGGAGAACGCTGTTCCACTGCCCGGCTGGCTCAGAAAGAACAGAGCCAACTTCACCGTAGGTTTTATATTTTGCAGTTTACCTTCTACAACTGCTGCTCCTAAAATGGGAAGTTCTCACCTGAGCACTCTTCCTGCTCCCTGCAACAGGTCAAGGAGAAAATGGGAGCAAATTGCTCAAAGGAGAGATTCCCCAGGTTCATTTCTCCCCACGTGTGGCTGCTTTAATACAGCAACATGAATCATCAGTGGCCGTGGACACAGAGAATGTCTCTGGCACCTTTCTCTGCCCAGCCCTGCGCCCAGCACCAGCAGGGACAGCAGCGGCTTTGCTGACAGTAGGGATGGGGAGGGAAGAGAGGCAGACTCTGAAGTCAGGAAGATGACAGACATGTGACAAACCCTGGAGCAGCTGACAGCTCACGCTGTGATACAGAACGCAATGAACATTTGGGGGAAAAATTCCTCACCTCTACAGCTCTACGAGTTCACACTAGGTTTATTAAGTGTCATACCCAGTGAGCACGAGCAGAACCCACCTTCACTTTTTTCCGCCCTCTGAAAATGAGCAAATCTAAATTTTAAAATAATTTAAATAAAATGAAAACCATTGGACAACTCAACGGTGTTTTGAGGTGCAAGTGCAGTGCTAGCTTTGAAAGCCTATTTGTAATGCCAGAGATGCCTCACATTTGGGCACAAGAGACCTGCAAATCCTCAGAGCAGATTGTACCATGTGAACTTTTGACAGAGAAGACCCGTGTGGTCTGTCACCGCCACCCAGGGCTGCTCTAATGCAACCCAGCTGCCCACGGTCCCCACGGGGCTGCAGAGCGCAAAGGAATCAACTCCACCAGCTTGAGCCGCAGCCTGTCCAGGGGTGCTGCTATGGCCAGCAGAAAAACTCGCTCTCCAGGACCACAAGTGACATTTGAGACTGCCTCTGACACCCCCCTGTACACACTCCTTGTGATTCACAGCAGATGCAGAGGCAAGTTCTACCACATCCCTGTCACTAGCTGGAGGGAAAGTCTGCCTACACTTCCCTACTGCCACTACTGATACTGGAACCAGGTGCCCCAAAAAGGAAACGCTCCACAGCTAACTTTAAACGGGAGCCAGATTGTCTAGGATGTGCAGAGACTATGAGGCACCTTGATCTTTGAGGTCCAGGGATGCCACTGGATTGCAATAGATCCATGCTCAAACACTTGGCTCTTCCGATATTTGGTATCACAGTATGTGCCATGCACAGTAACCAAAACTAAGCTCTCTTTTACAGAGCTGCAAAACCAAACTCAAGTTTTTCCATGTTTTCATCTATTACTTTTCCTTCTCAACCTCCACTGAAGGCACTACTCCTGTGCTAGGACACAAACAGTGACAAGCCTGATGGCAAAGTTCCAGTCAGCCCTTCTCTGTGCAAGGGTGGAGTTTTGGCTCACAGTCATCAGGTATTCTATTCTAGATAATAAAAAAGAACAAAGCCAGATGGGGAGAACCCGTCCATCAGTACAGTGATCTCTCCCAACATCCTGCCCTTTTATAAAAATAATTGCAAGTTCTTTTCTGTACAGGAAAGGAGCCGGTGTCATACCCAACATCTAAAAACCGAAGCACCAAAAGGGGAGTGACCAGCTAGGAGAGACTCTTGTTCAGTGTGTATGCCCATGTGCAATAAAACGCTGTGTTGCAAATTCCTCGAAAGCCCCAATACACGCTGTTATGGGGAGCGTCACTGGATCAGAAAATAATGATCAATTATCTTTCTTCTATCTCCCTCCCCTGTTTGAGTTGCTTTCTCCGACCTTATTCTACAGCTCAGGAGAAGCTGAACAATTTATTGTTCCAGTACAAGAACCACTCTGGAATATGTTCCTTGCATCAATGTGAAAGAGACACAGACATGTCCAGAAGACACAGCATCGCACATAACAGTGAATGCAGAAATTCAACGCCTGCTTGGTCCAGGCCTCCCTTCCATGACCGCGCTCTGTCCCACACCTCATCACCGACACCGTCCTCCTTTTGCCTTGCCCTGAGCCTGAACAGGAACACTTTGGGAGGGGACAAATTCTTGTCCTTTGCCTTTTAGAGGGACCCCGTGATCAACTCACCAGCACACGATCTCCAAGCCGTAAGTCCTTCTCCCCTTTTTTCACAGACCCACTGTCCGAGAGGTTAGATCCAGACTCGTTGCCCGTCTTCATGGCGCTGTTGAGGACGCTCTCCCGCAGGGGGATGACGCGGGTGGAGAGAGGTGGTGTGGCCGTCCCCGAGTGCAGCGACAAGTTCTGAGCCGTCAGGGAGTCCACGGAAGGGGCGTCGCTCCCCGAGCCCTCGGCCACTGGCTGCCGCGTCAGCTTGGACGGTCGCGTAAAAATCCCCTGCAGCGGCTGGCATTCAAAGTAACGTACTCCACCGACAGAGCCGTCATTCTTACCCACCGGGTCATCCAGAACGACCCCTGCCCACTGGCCTGGAGCAAATTGCGTCTCCCCAAGATACTGGATCACACCTGGCTTCACTCCATTTACCCAGACACGTTCGCCCACCACAAAGTCTCCCAGGAAATCATCGCCCACCTCGGCAACCTTTGAACCCGACTTCTCGGCGCTGGTGGTGGAGGTGGTACCCTGCTTGTGTAAAGGTGAGCCTGTGAATCAAGGGAAAAGAGGTTTTGGTATGAGGAGAAATCCTAAAAGGCAGCAAAAACACCAGGAAAGGGCATTTACAAAAAGGAAACGTCTGGGACCCCAATTTGTGTCACAGGTTTACACCGGCCAAAGGTTAAAACCCAAGCGACCCCATTACTTACACATCTTCCTCGGCAGGAAAGCAGTCTGCACAGAGACCTCCGTCTGCTGCCCACTTCCTGCAGGTCTCGCACATGACAACGGACCAAGCCCATGTCCTCACCCCCCTTTACAGTGTCCCCTCTCCCCAGCCCTGTCACAGCACCAAAGGGTATTTTGTGTGGCACCGCTGGTGTGAATAAGCTCAAAAGGACAAAAGTGGTGGTAAGTGGATCAAAACGAAACCAATGAACTGCTGCTTTGAAGAAAGATGCCGAAGTCATCCTTTCATCAGAAAAAAAATTTTTTAAAAAGTGGGGCACTGTTTAGTACCTGGCGCAATGAGAACTCCATGTGTTTGGACACAGCAAACAGTCCAAGCATTGAGTGCCCACCAAGGGCACTAACAGCTCCGGGGGGATCATGCAGCTGCCTCTGCAAATGACCCCGTTTCCCCAGCTGCTGCCGGGCCCTTGCTGGAGCAGAACCCAGCAGCGAGTAGATACCTGGGCTATGCTCAGTATAAGCAGCACGTCTATAAACAGGAAGCATCTACAAACCCCTGGACGCACAGGCTTCCCAGGGCTGACCCCTGTGCCCTGAACTCCATAGAACCCGCCCTAAGGAATGCTCTTATTCTGGCATCAGCCTATTAAGCTGAAGTCAGACCTCCAGCAATGCTTCACTGTGCTGGGAGAAGGAAAACTGCAGGTGATGCTGGAAGTTCATGGTCCTGCTCATGCTCTCCAGCACAAACTCTCTGTCATACACAAGGCGGCCCTTAAATGTGACCAGTGTCTGGAGGGGAACAAAGACAACTCGAGCAAACGAGTTAGCAGTGACCCCACTCTTGGTGACCCCAGTGTCAACTCTCTATCACTAACTTTGGGCTTTCAGCCTAGGCCCCGGGGCAAAGAAAAGGGCATAAAGATTTCATTAAAATTCTCTGAAGGTTAGAGGAGGAGGTTAAGTAAGGCCGTAAAAGAAACCACACAAGAGACTGAGGAAATAAAAGCCTGCAAAATAAGATCCAGCAAGTCATATCCATCCCTGGAAACATTCTAGGTGAGGTGGGACAGGGCTCTGAGCAACTTGTGCTAGTTGAAGACATCCCTGAACACGGCAAGGGGGATGGACTAGATGAGCTTTAAAAGGTTCCTTCCAACCCAAACCATCCTATGATTCCATGATTCTATACACTGTAGACCTTCAGTCATCCTCTTGGTTGCTTCTCCCCCACAGCTAGTGTAGGGGGTGTGTGCATGAGACGGTCCCACACGTCCTATGCTCAAATGAAAGCTACTTGGACGCTTCAGCCAAACTAAGCTGAAATGTCTGGGTGCCACCAACCAGCAAAGCCTAAAGCACACCCAGGAAGGAATTTCTATTTGCCACCAGAGAAGGCTGAGAGAAAAAGCCTGAGCAGCTGCAGAGACAAGCCAAACTGGAGTGCTTAGCTGAAATGAACCGTGAAACTTGTGCAGTCTCAGCCATCACTATGGCTCAGCCTCCACCATTTCTACAGCTCCTTCAGAAGTAATGGCCCTGACAGATCAGGCTTAGCTCCTAGAAAGCCTGAAGAACACAAAAGTTCTCAAAACCAAGATACTTCAAAGCTTTGCTAAAGGTCTAGTGTCAGGGGAAAGAAAAGAGCAGCAGTGCTTCAGCACTAGCACGAGAACTTAGTTTCTGCTAAACCAGCTGTGTTAAGAGGGATGACACTTTGGTTCTCACTAGACTCCAGAGTCAACACTGCTGACAAATCCCTATGGCACAACTGCACCAGTGATTTGTGGCTCCTGGAAGTCAGCGGTATCTCTGGCTGGTCTGAAGGAGGGCAGCGCAGCAGTTGGGGCATGATCGTACAAACTCCTCTTCTGAGCAGAATCGCCTCCAGCCTGCTCACCAGGCTTGGTGAGCTGGAGCTGGAACAACTCTTGGGAAAATAAGCCAAACAGAGCACGCACAACACAACACACGGGGCATGTTCAAGAGGCCCATCCCGTGATGGGCACAGGAAGGGAGGTAGCGTAAATACTGTTCCCAACTGATAAGATTAGTGGCAACCAGGACCACAGTGCTCCCAGCAGAGCTCCGCCAGCTCCCTGGGAGAAACCTTCTCTTGGCCTTTGGGCCCTGCTCTGAAAGTTTCCTCAACCTCCTATGTTCTTCATTAACTCATTTTTTCGCCAAATGTCTGATATACAAGATTGAGAGTAACACCAGCTTGAAAAAGACAGTACGTCAAGATGAGCTCCATTAGAGGGATGGCATTACTTCCAAAAACCGGTTTCACCTTAAGAACTGAAAAACCAAGACTATAAGGATACTTAGAACTTCTGATCTTTACAAAAAACTTTAAGTAAAGAGGGATGGAAATGAAACAAGGTTCCATCCATGCAAACTATAAAAACAACCATAAGCAGAAAATAAGGCCACCATTTTCATTTCAAGGCTTGATAGCATGCAATAGCGAAGCAGCCAGATTAGGAACCAACAAATTACATTTTTAAAAGATTCTTTCAGTTTAATAACCAGAGATGGCTACAGGGGTTTATCACCAACAACATCCGTGACTCCTATCTCGCTCCTTTCATGGGTATGAGAATCGATTCAATTAGAAACACAGCTTACATCCTGGTTTCACGCTCAGCAGAGTGCCACAGCACACAGATCTCATGCCGCTGACATGTTTGTGATACACGTGCAATGTGCCAAGCAGAAGAGCTGAATTCTACTCTACTGTACAGAGAGCTAAGCACAGAAATTTGGATTTCTGTACTCACAGAAGATCAAAGCTGGTTTTCTAGTCCTACCAGAGCCTGGGTTTCAGCACACTGGCAGTCTTTATTATGGCTGTTAGTTAATGGTCAGGATAGGGGTTATGTTAGCTCTCAGGCACCTCTGCAACGTGGCTGGGATAAGCAAACCCTTGAGCAGGGAAGCTCAAGCAAAGAAAGGCAGGAAGGCTGCCCAAGGCTGAACAAACAATGCAGCAGGACTTAAAACCACATCTAGACTCACTGTATTTCATTGTAATAGCAAACACCTTAACAAACTGACTTGGACCAGAAAAAAAAACCCAAAAGAGAAGTTCTTTGGACTCTCGGTGCAATGTTGTGTTCCCCAAAAGGCCAAAATTTTAGTCCAAATTTATACACTCCCTTCGTTTTAGGTGCCTGGCTGACAGACAGGGCTGCCAAACTACAGTAATTATAACATCTCAGGGAAACAATTTAATTACAGGCTGCTGAGCAGAGCTATGCAGTCAGATGCATTATTATTCCTTAGCATGAGGTGAATTATTCAAAAAGACAGGATTTAAGCGAGGAGCTGCCAAAAGGTTCACCTTCTTCATGATGGTCATGTTGTAGAAACTTGGTATTTTACATGACCTTCATTACCACATATAAAACAGTAACTAAGCCACCAATTTTCCTACAGTGCAGCTAACAGGCTTTTGGGCACGAGGTTTTCAGAGAAGCCAAGAGTCACTATGATCAAGATAAACTCATTCTTCTTGGCTTCAGCTCCAAAGGACCCACTAACTAGATGGCCTGAGAACGTCCAGATTAGGCTAAGTAGACTAAGCTCTGATCCTCCCAGGTAGGTATCTAGTCATCAGCCCTTCAGAAGGTGAAAGGTAGTGATGAGCAACTTGTCTTCGAACCCGTATCTTAGGATAGCCCAAACAAACATCGGCTGACAGCACTGCTCTCCAAGACCTGATACCTGGAGTTACCCACTCCTCAAGCAACTCTATGGCTTAGGAGAAAGCCACCCAAAAGCCCAGAGCTTTCTCCAGCCCACAGGCACCTAAAGAGCTGGTCTATGCCTGTGTCAGTTGGATTTGCTGTTTCTGGAGAAGAAAATTCTTCTTGTTCTAGTCAGACTGCCCAAGTTCCAGGAAACTCGCTAACAGCAAAGTGAGGGTACAGATCTCGGGTACAAAGTTGAGAACAGTTACACAAGAGAAACAACCAAACAAAACAGACTATTTCCTACTCCAACCCTGCTGTTATCTGCTGGTGGCAATCAAGAAGCCACAGGAACTCTCTGAATATCACTATCAGGCATCTAACTCAGCAGCTCACCTGGAAGCCAGAGATGGGAAAAGCTCTTTCCTCCTTGGTCCAGGAGGATCTCCCTCTGCTGTTCTGTCCAACACAAACCTTGCTTGCTAGCCCAGACTGTGAGGGCAGCTCCTCCCTCCTACCCTCCTGGCTGAGACCAGGCTCCAAGAGTACTCCAACAAGCAGTAAGCAGATCTCTTCTACTTGGGCTTTCCAACTTTACAACCTATTGTGCTCATTGGCCGGCTCATTCTTTTCGGTTTAAATGGTCTTCCTGTAGGTCACGGCTTTCAGGGCTGAACAACAACTTATAAATCAGTCACACAGAGCATCCGCTAAATGTACACCTTACCCAACTCTAGATCTCTACTTTTCCCTTCAGCTTTCACAAAGCCCACACGTGACGCACTAATAACGTCCAGGGTGAACCTGGTGCTTAGGGCCCTTTTTGCAAACTCATCCCATGGGTTTTAGGGGCCCACGGTGAGAGGGTGCCCCACACTGACAGGGCACCAAGACTTCGGGAGCCAAACAAATTCCTAACAGCCAAGAACTGGAGAGGTTAAAGGTTTTAACAGAAGCTTCAGCCTATTCACATGACTCTTGTTACCTTGTCAATAAAAGCCACATGTCTGAAATCCCCAGAAGCACAAGGACTTCTGCAAGCAGGGGACGGACTCTTCCAGCTCTTGGAAACATCTGCTGTAGGAAGGGGTGAAGAGACAGCTTCATACAGTACAGGAGCAAGAAACCCCACTTCGTGTAAGCTCTGAAGTGGAAGCAGGAGGAACAGAGCACTTGCTCTGCAGCAACAGCAGGAATAACCTTCTTGGCAGGATCCCCGATGAGATGCTCAGCCTCGTGCTATGTTTAAGTGCCATCCACATCCAGCAAGACCACGAAGCCCCTCACTCCCTCCGCATCTTTCGACCTCCCACAGCACTTCAGTTGCTCATTTCTTATCACCAGGCAATGGAAACAAAGGGGAAAGGAAACTTGCTTCTGAAGGGGAGGAGGGAAAGGAAGAGAAGATTAGTCTAGCACGAGAAGCGGCCCATAGTGAGCGTTGCCCGTGTATTTCCTACTCCCTGCAGAACCCTTTTGTAATCTCACTGCTCCCGAGACACATGCCAGGCACCCCAACTGCCAAAGGAAACAGAAACGCAACAGCCTCGTGTGTTGCCATGGGAATCAGGAGACAGGCAGTTAATTGATAAAATGGAGGCACATTAGATTTAAAAGAAAAAAAAAAGAGCTATACCAGAGTAGTGTCTCATGCCAGGAAGGGAGAAATGAGGAAGCACATGATATTTACAAAAGAGCTTTACAGTGTCCCTTGGCGAGCTCTTTGTCCTTCTCCATTTTAATTTTCACAGTTTTTACCCTCAAATCCCACCACATCACAAGACACCCTGACATGCAGCCTGTCCAGTTCCAAGCTCTGTCCCCTCTCTGTAGCAACCAATAAGCTTCTCACTCATCGGTCAGCAAGAAAAGCTGCACCAGCCTGGCAGAAGCGTCACTGTCACAAGACCTGAAGACATCATCCCCTCACCTCACCGGCCCAGGCTATCGATGCCACTAACCTGTGACAGGGCAGCAGGTCTTGCAGCTTGTGAGCATCTCTCAACATGCAGCCCTGCAACCAAACCAACTCATCAAAAGACTCTGATAACAGCTCTGCTCCCTCCCAGCCTGGGCAGGGCTTCAGGACAGTCCCGTGACTGTAGTGACCATCTGAAGCCAAGACAGATTCTGTGAGCTGGAAAACCCAACTGCTGGTTTGGAGGGGCTGGGCTTGCTGCTTGGTTTCATGCTCAGGGGATGACGTGGGGATCTGGTCTCATCTGGGATGTTGGACACTGCCCCTGTTCAAGCTGCAGCCTGTACTCGGGGCACCAAACATTTGTGGTGGATGACACTTTCCCGTTCAACAGACCACCACCCTCCACTACAAGCTGGAGGTGTAGAAAAGCAGTGTGCTGTCTTTGCAACCAAGTACCTACCAGCTCTTGGCTCTGCAGTTTTTACACTGGGATTGCTATAAGCTTCTCTGGGTCTGCAATATCATTTCATCTCCAAGAAGAACACTACAGAAATTCATTAACTGACGGAGAGCAGAGATGATGACATGGACCTGTTGGAGCAGGTCCAGAGGAGAGCCATGAAGATGATCCAAGGGCTGGAATACCTCTGCTATGAGGACAGGCTGAAAGAGCTGGGGTTGTGCAGCCTGGAGAAGAAAAGGCTCCAGGGAGACCTTGTTGCAGCCTTTCGGTATCTGAAGGGGGCCTACAAGAAAGCTGGGGAGGGACTTTTAGTGACAGGACAAGAGGTAATGGCTTCAAACTGGAAGCGGGGAGATTTAGATTAGGAATCATGAAGTTCTTCACTCTGAGGGCGGTAAGAAACTGGCTCAGATTGCTCAGGGAAGTTGTGGATGCTCCATCCCTGGAGGTGTTCAAGACCAGGTTGGACGGGGCTTTGAGCAACCTGGTCTAGTGGGAGGTGTCCCTGCCATGGTAGGGGGGTTGGAACTAGATGATCTTTAAGGTCCCTTCCAACCCAAACCATTCTAGGATTCTATGATTAGAGCTTCCCTTACAGAGAAGGTGAGGAAGAAGGACAGTCCAGAGCATCTGTGGTCAAAGACTCAAGCCTCAGTCCCTATGACTACACTAGCTGGTCTACTAGGCAAGAGACAAGGAGGTACGACCTGCTGCACCTCCAGGAGCTGCCACCTCCACAGGCAGGGAGACAGGGCTTTGCTTGGCAGCGCCAGCAGCAGCCACGCAGGCTGATGGTGTCCCATGGGACAAAGGCTGGCTGCCAGCTGCCTTCACAGCTCTCAGTGATGGCATGGCCCCACCAGATGCAATTTCTAGGTTCCCACACAGGGACTGGAGCTTCTCAAAGCAGCTTGGATTACATAAACACGATGCTGCTGGCAATCAAACGAAAGCCAGCCCACTCTGCCTTACCCAGATTTAAATTATCAAGCACCGCAACGAAGCAGCTGTTTTCTGCAATATTTATCAGGGCCCTTTCAAGCTGCAGGATAAGGCAGAAAGAAAGAGGGAAGAGGTGATGGCGAGAGAAAGCAACGCTTCGCAGGCAACTGCTGAATGCCTGGCAGCACATTGTGGGAGGAAGCTGCCCGAGAGATTTATAGCTGACTGGGAAACGACGACTGAAAGCTCTGCAAGTTCAAAGCTGAAAAGTTGGGGCTGTAATCTGGCACGGAGACGAGCTCTGCATCTGGCACCCTGGAAATCTATTGCCCCTGCTGTTCCCTGGAGTAACCCCCACGGCGTGGGGATTAAGACCTGACACAACTTTGGTATCGCTGGCTCTAGCTCCGTTGAAAAAAGGAGATATACCTAGAAAGAAACTCGCAATGAGGACGAAGGAAAAGGCGACAATAAGAAAATGAACAAGAATTATGAACGAGCAAGCAAAAGCGAGAGAGAACCACTGCAAAGTTACCTCGCACTGAATGCGAGGAGATGCCCATTGAGGTAGATATTTGTCTTCACAAGGGCAGCTGGGAAGGGCACTGAACCTCAAACAGACGCCCTGAACAAAGGCTTTCTTATAAAGGTCTCATTCAAGAGGCTGGCTGGTGCAAAATCTGCTCTGCCACAGGCGAGACGCGCATTCTTGGTGCCCGCTGGAGACGGGAGGGATGGAGGGCCCTGGGGTTTACCGGCTATGCTAGTGCAGATCCAGTATAAATCTTAAAAGAAACAAACAGCAAAGATAAATATTTTATGCGTGAGGACTAAACTTTTCAAAATACCCGATGGTATTCAACAAACCATGCAAAGCACAGGTTTTGGCAGCACAGGGCACTAGGGAGGCAAGTGACGAGTAGAAAATGCACAGGGTTTCTTTCATTGAAGGATAATTAACTTGCAGCATATGGATGGATCCATTCATCCCAAGATTACAGTCTTAGTTTTTACATTAGTCTTTTAAAAACTGCAAGTACATTCAACATTCATGCTTCAATATGCTATTCAACACTTTCCAGTCTGAAAACAGGGCCCAGCTATCACACCTCTGGAGCAGCACCTTGTTTTCTCAGAAAATAACCAAAACAAAAATCCCACCATTTTAAGAGTGTTTCAAGTTCGACAAAGAGAACAGAGCACCCATTCCTTCCTCCCCAGCTTCGTGCCTCCTCCAGCCTCTAGAAATAAGTCACAGACACATATGAAAGACTAGGACTGTGTTTAAGTAATCCCTGGTGCACTGTGGAATAATACAGGACTCATTCTTCTGTAAATAAATAATAAAATCACTTTCACTAGAGAACATTCCACACGGAATCACTACTCACCACTGCGGGTGAATAGAGGATATAGGTTTCCATTTAAACAAGCCCTTAGCTGTAAAGATCGGATAAATCCTGTCCCCCCAGCCCCATATCCAAAGTGGGTCACCTTACCCAGACTGTTGCAACTCCTAAAAGACTTAAGGAAAGAAGGGAGTGTTAGGAAGCAGCCCGGCGTAGCCCAGTATGGTGGTAACCCATGAGGCAGCCCCGAGAACGCCAACTGGAGGAGACAGACTTACGGGGATGGCTCCCACCCCGTTCAGAGAGCTTCCTTCCAGCTGCCCAGGAGACACACCACAGAACACCACCTCCCCTGGCCTCACCAGCACAACTCACACGCCTCTCCGGTCGCGTAGCTGCAGTCACAGCATATGTTCGGCTTCTTTATAAATCCAGCACAAAGCACACTTCTTAGAATCTTTTTTTTTTCCTTCCCCCGTCCCAAAGAAGCATGGAAAAGCTTGGGAACGAGCTCAGCCTAACCCCGCCATGTCTGCAGAGCCTGGCGCACACACCCGTGCGCAGTTGTCCGCGGTTTCTTAGGCTGTGGGAATTTGCAAGGCACAAGCGTGGTTTCAGGGCTGCTGTTACGGAAGTGAAGACAGCTGCTCTCAGTGAGCTGATCCGATGACAAAAAGAAAGAAAAGGAGGCAGACACAGGTCTTTAATGAGACATTTATAAACGATTTCCCAGGCAGAGCACTGGCGCTAGCACAGAGAGAGGAGCGGTCTCAGGACACCTTCTGAACCGGAGAAATTTATCTTGAGTACCCAACAACATCAAGGGCAGCCAAGCAAAGCATAGTGCTTTCTCTCCACCAGAAAAGCAATCAAGCAGCAGGGTTTTGAAATTTCACGGCCTTTTTAAGTGTAGGATTTTTGCTGCGGCATCATTCCCACATAAAACCCACCCTGGTGCCCTACATAACCAGCCACAGCACTAACTGGAGGAGACGAGCGGCCAAGCAGCACAGCGCTCACGCAGGTGCACACAGGAAGGTCACTGACTTATTCACTCAGAAATGATGGAATTAGCTCACTAACAATAAAATGTAGAAGAGAAGGCACCAAAAAATAGCCTGGCTTGGTCCATCAAGAGAGCAGTTATTACTTTATGACCAGAGCGGGGCTACACCAGGAGATCAGCAGCTCCAAGAACAACAGCCTGTACAGGGAATGCGATGCAGGAGAAGTTGCTGTGTGTGTGTAACTCAGGATACTTACTCACGGAACATGACCTGAGCAGCCATGCACAAGCAGAGTGGCCGTACCTCCAACAATCCAGCGGAAAGGAAGGTTAAATGACCAGGAGAGAGCCTAGTTCTCACTCTGGCATAGGCTGCTGCTGGGCACAGCACCTACTCCAGCTGTATAACAAGCACTACAACCCTCTGTTACACCCTCACAGCACTCAGATGAGCTGGTTACCCCATTCAAGACCGATTAGCTCCACTGCAGTGCAGCATTTTGCCTGGCACGACAGCCAATGAGCCATGCTGCTCATAGCTGTGCTCCTGCACAGTCAGCTCAGGACCAGCAGCACTTCAGGGGCCCACACACTCCCAGCTCAAGCTTAAAGCACCCTTTAATTCAAGCCAGGGCTGCATTTGCGCAGCTGGAAGTTGCAAGCTCAGGCAGCGAGTGCTCTACTGGCACCTGGAAGGTCTTCTCCACATGAAGGGCTAGACATGTAGCAGTAGACCACATCAGTAAGATCTTCCCTACTCTTCCTCTCTTGACTGGTAATAACTTCTCATTTTCTCTGCCGACCCTTGGAAACATTTCCTAGGTACAAGCACAAGCTTTTCTCTGAGTTTCTGATACTACTTTGCTCTGCTTCCCTCTGGCAGTTAGGGCTGATCTCCACAGCGACTGCTCTTTGCAAGAGCTCACAGCCTGCAGCCATGAAAGGGCCTTTCTCACGCCCTGTCCGCAGCTAGTCTTGAGGGAAAAAGCACAAAAATTTAACACTTGCTGTGTAACAACACAGGAAGATGCTTGGGTAGCTCCTTATCAGCATGCTAAGAGAGGCTTGTTTTTAGCTGGAAGACAGCAGAGAGTTAAGCCACCAGGATGGTATCAGCAAAGGCAAGCACCATGCTTTCTGTCTCATCTGTAGATTTTTTCCCTTCTCCGTACAAATTATACCATCCCTTTGAATCATCCATCAGCTTGCCTGAAAGAGGGACACTTCATGGGCCATCTGCAGCATCCCCAGGACCCCAGGGGAACTGCAGGAGAGGTAAAGACCAACAGCTCTTAATTGCCAAATAAACTTGCACACAACCCTGGGGCCGGACTGTGCTGAAACAGAGCTTTGATTCATTACTTCCCTGGCCATTTCTTTTTGCAGCCATACGTCCATGCGCAGATCACGCAGGTGACATCTCCCGCGAAGGTCACACAATGGGCTGATTGTACACAGATCCCTGCCACGCAGAACGCAGAGTTTGTTGGGCTGGTTTTGTTTTGCCTAATCTAATAAAAAGGATATTTGAGAGCAGATTAACACTGAGTCATCTACTTTATTCCAAATATCTGTCTTAAACAGCTAAGTATCCTATTCAAAATGCAATGAGCTGTACATGAGCAGGCACTATTTGTAGAAAATCCAAATCACCTATTGTAGCTGATGTCTAATCTTTTTTTTTCCTGAGAAAAATCATGACTATGATCCAAGTTTGACCCTAAAAAAAACATCTGAGCTGAGATATCGACATAGAAACCCACAGCAGGTATCTCAAACTCAACAGCTGTAAGCCTCGGTGATCACAAGAAATTAAACATTATACCCTCCCAGGGGTGATGGTGGATGAAGTGAGCAGCAGTGGTGGTAGAGAAATCCATAATGTGAAGTGAGAGATCATGGACAAGGCTGTGGGAGTCAGCTAGCTGAGCTGTACAAAAATCTCAGCACGTGGTCCCACCACGCATCCTGACCTCCCTTGAGCACACGGTGCACTCCCAATCCCAGTACATCTTACTGCTTTGAAAGACTTCTTCAGAACATGATCAGATGATCAGTTTTATGCTTTTATCCTCTGAGCACACCCGGCCAGGAGAGCAGTCAGTCAGGGAGGATGATGTCCCCTCGCCCTTTTTAAGGGTCAGGATTTTCTCAACATCATACCATCCTTGTCTGAAATTTTTTGACATTTCTGGCAGGTTTTTTTGAACAAATACCTTCAAACATAATATCCTGCAATAAGCAATTCTGCACAATAGATGACACAGCAATACATAAGGCTCCTGTCGTCTTCAGGGATACTAATCCTAAACAACTGCAGAGTTAAACCTCTGTGAAGTAAGACAAGCACACCCCAAGTGCAGGTCTGAGACACTTGCCCTCTACGCTCAATGACTGTGAACCCTCAGCCAAATTACAAGGGCACTCCTGGTTACAGCCACAGCACTTTAGTCAATGAAAAGGGCTACGGGAAGCAGTGTCACAGAGGGAAGCTGCTGCTGCTGGTGCCAGGACTGGGAGGGCAAAAGGCCAGAAGAACCTTCTGGCCAGGCTAACAGTTCCACTGCCACCTCTGGCTCACAGGGTGACACTGGGCAAGACCTAGTTCTAAAGCTGTCTTAATGCAAAACACGGATAATACTGACCTGCCTCACGGCCCCAGGCTTCACAGATGGTGGGAAGCATCCAGAGTGTCTAAACGGAGATTTCGTATGTGCATAGCAGGCTTAGAATTACAGAGAGTCAGGATGACTTGCAGCTTGTGCTTGGTAAGAATTCATTGGTAAGACAAGAGGAAATGGCATCAAGTCAGAGGAGGTTTAGGTTAGACATCAGGAGAAACTTCTACACTGAAAGGGTTATCAAAGACTGGAATAGGCTGCCCAGGGAAACAGTTGAATCGCCATCCCTGGATATATCTAAAAGCCATGTAGATATAGTGCTCAAGGACATGGTGTAGCAGTGGGCCTGGTAGATTTAGGTTATGGTTGGCCTTGATGATCCGAGAGGTGTTTTCCAACCACAGCAATTCTGTGATAAAGCAGCTCGGGAACACTCCTGCAGCAGCAGCAAACTCCTGCGTAACGCCGCCTAAAAAACCAGAGCACTGCCACTGCGCTAGATCACACACAACCCCCGAATTCCCAGCGCAGGGCCAGTTTCTAGGAGGTACTCATGGCAAAAGTCCATCGCTGCCTTCCTCTGCAACTATTTAAAAACCCTAGGCACACATAGTTCCTGTCCCACAAAGAATTCTGTAAACAAGCCCCTGTGAGTAAATGACTTTGCTGCACCCTCCAGGTCATCCAGGAGCCAGACGTAGCGCACAGGACACACATGGACTGTGCTGGGTGGGGAGCAGCACCGCTGAGATGGTCATGTTCTGGAGCAGGAAGACCATCAGCTGTGTTCTGAGATGGGTTGCTTTAGTCACAGAGTCCAGTTTTGACAATGCTTATTATTCATAGTGAGGACTGTGACACATGGAGTTTTCTTACAGATCTCACTACCACATAAAACCTAACTTCTTTTGAGAGGATATTACTTTATAGCATCTTTATTCTAAAAAGTGAATATCCTACTGAACCCAAAATAGAGAAAAATGTCTGTATTTAAATATTTTAATGTTCTTGCGGAGACATATTCATCTATTTAACCGCTTGCAAGGATGCTCACATGCAGGGTCAGCGTGTGATGGTTAAATCCAACCAACAGCCAACACTATGTAGGAACACTCTGATGCCACTGTAATCCTAGGGATTCTCATCCCAAATCCGTCTATGCCAAAGGGATTTTTTCCTTTGATTTCAATTAATATTGGCTCAGGCCTCTAATGATTAATCTGCTCTTGCAGGATTAGCTCAATTGTTCAAGGCAGAACATGCAGGAGCAGATTCTGCCCCAAAGCTGCACCCTTACTCTGACGGGTGTAACCACAAGTGTACCGATGGCACGGCAGGCTTACACCAGCCCTGCTGAATAGCATTTGGTTCATTATATCCAAACCACCACAAGATGAACATCTGTGGGAAGCAGATTTTCTTTCCCTGCTGTTCTGTGAGGAACTACAGAGAGCAGGAGGGCGTCTGACCTCCATACACCTTCCGTGTGTGCTCGCATCTCATTCCACAATGGGCACGCTGAATATGAAGAATTAACTATATCAAATCCCTCTAAGAGCAGCTAATGATTAAGACAATTAAAACCAGACTCCCAGTCATCTCTAGATGTCACCTGTAAAGCTGATTAAATCAAGAGTGAGTCAATACCCTTTTATACAGCCTGGAACACATCAAACCACCTCCCCTTGGGAGAGGGATGCTGCCAAAGGTCCTCTTGCTCTGCAGGAGGGGAACCAGGAGGGGTGGGGGAACCGCCACCTCCAAAAAGCCCCTAGAAACCCCAGTACAAAGCGTATTTCAGCCTGCAGGATGGCAAAGTGGTTCATGAAAGGGACATGTGAGCTGAATACAAGCCCTATGCAAATAGCTGAATGGTTGGTTCACAATCACGCCAGAAAACATTTGGCTTCTGGATACGCAGAGGGGATTAGAAGCAAATACACTGGGTCTCACGAGAGCATCAGCGTCCATGAGCGAGTGGACTTGGATGGAGCGACGTGACCCACACTCAGGGCACTTCAGTCACTCGACAGTAATAGAGAGCAAACATGCTCAAGCTCTAACAACCACTCCAAAAAGCTTCTCCGGTGGTTGTCACAGTTCCTACACCTCAGCCACGCTGACCATCAGCCACCAGTCCCCCTCCCAGCCCCACTTCTCCACCTGAGCTGTACATCAATCCTAAATCAGCAAACCAACAAGTCCAATTTGCAGTTTTTCCAGCACAGCCCTTGAAAACACTCTTGTTTTCTTTCAGATACCTGATAACTTCTTGAAAGGTGACTGCCCATGTGTGTGGATACTGCAGCTCTTACTACTAATTGATAGATAATCTGCTGATACTGCAGTAGTCAGAGGCATTTGATCTTTAAACATGCTTGTCCTCCCAATTCCTGTAGGAACTGAAGATGCTGTGTACACCGACCTGTTAAGGTAAACCAAGACCTAATCAAACTTCATAGACTCCAAAGACATGTTTCTAGCCCCGATCACTCATCTGACTCGAGGAATATCCATTCATGTTTGCAGCCGGGATTTAATTGAGGACGGTTCTCAGATGAGAGCTGACAATACCGGTCGCTCCATGAGGCCTGAAGCGAAACAGCAAAAACAAATGTTTGCTAGGAATAATAGCAGCCTCTGGCCCCACAACGTGGGGTCTTTTCTCTCAATTTGCTAGCGTAAAACACCCCAAGCTAATAGCAATCAAAAGCCACAAAGCCTCTGAATAGACAAGAATTAGCTCCCTAGGTCTGTGCCAGTCAATCAGCTGCTCCGGACTGCACAATCCTGCTTCTTTTCTTTCAGACAAAACAGTAGTTTAGTGTCTTTCATATTTATTTAGCAATAAGCATTAACAGATAGATACAAACTCTGACAGCCTCAGCACCCTTTCGTGCAGCCTTATAAAAAAGCCTGTGTTAAGACACTGCCAAGCCATCAATGATTACCTGAGAATGACCTGCCCAAGCTCCCTCTTATTACCAAGGCATGAATTCCTCACCAAGGACACCTTCCCACCCTCTGTCTTACTGCAGAATAACCCTGGAGGCAATAGAAATTATTTCTTACTGCTGTGCATCCAGCCAATCTACTCCCAACAAAATCCTGAGAAACTCAAGGGAGAGAACAACTGATTTCCAAGTTAATTTACCAAGATGTTGCTGTTAACCCTGCTGCAGATAATAAAAAGGAAGGAAGATTTCCCACTGAGAAGTGTAAGAGCAAGGCACTAATGCTACAGAGGAGCTAAGGTTGTGGCGAGATTTAGACTTCTCCAGCAGAATTCATGCAGACATAGCTCACTAATGGTGGAGCCTACATGTATATGAAGAGACTTATCCATATAGAATTGCTCAGTCCCTGAAACTAGAAGCAGTCCTCAGAAGAAAACTGCATTTCTAGAAAAAAAAAAAAAATCAGAAAGTAAACACCCTCCGTCCCTCAAGAGACTCAAAACCAGATTCAGCGCTGATAAAAGGTTATACCACGCAATTTTCAAAGGAAGCCTCCTTTAATTACAGAAAAAGGACCTAGGATGTAGCCCACGCAGTCCAGCCTGTCTGACCTTCTGCTGGTTCTTCTCCCTATTCTCCGATGCTAGGAGCGACTGACCCCACTTAGGGTGGAGGGACAGCTCTGATCACCCACCCCACCTAACGCAAGCCCAGCGAACCCGTCCCAGCTGCTGCCTGGACAACGTGAAGCTCAGCACAGCAGCAGCTACCCCCCAGGACATAACCAGCCCCAGCGACAGCAACCAGAAACCAAGCACAACTACCTACCTCACTAACCAGCACAGCTTGGGCTTATCAAACCCTCATTACAACATACTTAGCTTAATTATCCTACAGAGCCCATCATCTAGTGCTCTTTCATGGCCCTGGGAGTGCTCCAGTCTGCTTTTATTTTCAGCGAGGAAAAGTGTTATACAGAGTTTGCAAAGGCAGACATTACACCAGCAAATATAAATAGCTCCGTGGATTTATTTTTCATCAGAGATAATGTATATATGCTTATATAAAAATGAGAAGGCATTCTCAGGCTCCTGGCAATGCTGTATAGTTTAGCTAAAGTATAGTTTTTGGCCATAAAACTGGGTACCTGCTGAAAACCAGTTTTGATACTCACGGCCATGCCTAAATCAGGTCACAGACACTTGTACCTGCCCATTCAGAAGGACAGGATCCATCTGGAAAATTCAAGATCTAGGCTGGATTCAGACTGGATGTATTCAATTCTTACAGAAAATCTCAGAGGTTTGGGCTTTTTTGCCTCCAGTGCTGAAGTCCCAGTGTTGCCCAGCTCCATCTGCAAATACTACTTTTCCTTTTTCCCCCTCCCTCTTTTGCAGAACTCTTTAATTGAAGAGGAGATTTAAGAACCATAAAAAGCACTGTAAATGAGCCAGCTGAGAGCAAAATGCAGTATGAAGGGCAAGACTTTCTCCTCTAACCAAGTTACTCTAATGCTGCTCCGAGCAGACAAAAACCACTCTGAAATGTGAATGCTTCTCTTCCCAGTGGCTTTCACCTGTCCCACCAGCTGGCAGGGCTGTGTGGACTCATTCATCATAGCTTCCATTCTCTCCCCATCTTGCAACTCCAGGCAAAACCAGGCTTTTCCAGGAGGAGAGCGCAAAAGAAACCAAGACATATGAGCTTTGTAAGTAACAAGATATCCCAATGTTATATTAAGCCCTTTACCACTGACCTGCACCTTTTGCACAGAAACACCTCTTGCTCATGGGGTTGAGAGCAGAAACTTTCTTTACGTGAAGCATGGGAAACAAGCCAATACATTTGTGGGAAATCCTCTCCCGAGACAGCTAGAGATGAGTTTTCAGTCTGGTTTTAAGGAAAATAGTTACTGCAAAGCAGCAGGTCTTATTTTTTCCATTCGTCTAGCATTATGCGAGAAGGGAGGGAGATGGTCAGCCTGGACACCACTCATCAAGGCTAATATTTTCCAAGAATCCATGTCAGGTGCCGGTCCCCCACTGACTTTCAGCAGAAATGACCATTTCAGCTCTTCTTCGCACAAAAAGCGCCCTCACCCACAACAAGCCAATGCATCTAATCCAGAATACCACCACAAACAGTCCTCCTACCTCACGGTTTTTGAAAGTGCCACCTCAGGTAGGAGACTCAGTAACTCTCTGCTCTGTGAAAGGTCAAAGAGGATACCCCACGAGCTGGTAGGAAACAGGGGCTCCAAATAAGCTTTCAGGAGAACCAACTTTGACACAACGAGCCAGCCTGTTGCATGTGCTACAGCTACATCATATTTAGTCTCTACAGAAACCCACAGCCATGAATTGTGAAATTACATATACATGCACACAACATCTTCCATCTGCATCAATCCTCGGTTCTGTTACGTAAGATGCGAGTCGTCAAGAGCACATGGAGATGTTTAGCAGGGTACATCTCCACTGCTGGCAAAAGGAAGAGAGATGAGAGATGGAGGAGAGACACTTGACTTTCTGCAAAAGAACATGAACAGGCTGCTGGGGAAAAGAGAAAGAAGAAATCAAAGCATCTTTGTGGACTCCAGACTAAGAAAAAAGGAACAGTTCACCTGCTTGCACTTCTGCAGACAAGACTGATCAGCTTATGGGAAGGCAGGAGGAAGAAAGTGTGAAGCTTTTAAAAATTCATTTGCATCTAAAGGCTCTCTGACAACTCTCAGGTACAACTGGAGAACAGCACTTTCTTTTGACAGCCAATCTGGAAAATATAACCTTGATGGAGGGTCTTTCTGAGCCAGCCCCAGGCTACTGGAGCCAACAGACTGTACAATGTTACAGTCTACTTCTGCACTTCATTAGATTTATGGTTTTCTTCAGCAACATTAGTTCAAGCTTTTGAGATTTCTGCCTTCCCGCACGGTAGAAAACTCAGAGATCAACGTTGCAGGTCTGTAGTTTGTAATCCAAACCACACTGGTTTTCTTCCATCAAGCTGCAGGGCTCAGGTGGTCCATCAAATGCCTAAGAAAATGGAGAAGCCTCTTTTGGCATTTCTGGTAAGAGGCAGGTTAGTGTGGAGGCAACACATGAGTTCAGAAAAATCCCGTACGCTCAGATCCCCCCAGAGTCTGGCAGACCCTGACAGCCTCCCAGGAAGGACTCTGTGCAGACAGGTCACAGAGCTCATGCAAATGTTCAAAGACAGCACAGAGCAGAGCTCCTGGTTTCTGCAGGGCTTCTCAAATGCCTCGTATACAGCCTCCTTCATACAACTTTCTAAGACCTGACGTAACGCTTGGTATCTTTAGAGGATCTTTCCAACCCAACAGACATCCAATATCACATGAAGGCACTTTCCTGGACAGTGATGGAAGAGGGAAGAAAAGCGGAAAAAGCCCTTTGCAGCATTCACATTAAACACAAGAATACTGTTTTCAGCCTCTCCATCTCTGCCATTGTCCCTCTGCACATTAGCTCAGCTCCCACGCCGTGGCCCTGGGGAAAGCACTCAGTGCCCACTGCTCACTCCCACATCTAGGAGCCCTCAGGCTGGCACATGGTTACCTCCTCTTGATGAAGAAGTTGGGTTATCAGTCCTGTTGTGCACTTAAGAGGCCAGAGGTTGAGTGATGAACATTAGTAAGACAGCAGAGTGAGGATAGGGCAAAGCTCCATCCCGCTCCTGTGGCCCAGACCTGATTAATCCCAGGAAAGGTAATGAAACCCAGCCTCCATGGCAATCTACCACCAGCTCCTTTGGCTGAAGGCATCCTCAACGCTTATGTCAGTGTCTGCTGTGGTTGGGATTTTAATGATGTGGACACTTGGCTCTGAAATAGAATTAGAATGCCGAAAATGGATATTTCCTCTTGGAGTTTCTCCCCCGACAAAGGCTGAACCTCGCGACTGTCTGTGCTGTGGCTGGGCTCAGCAGCCAGCACAGATGCTGCAGCTCTCAGAGAGCGGCATGCAGGCAAGCCACAGGATTCTGGGATGCACACTTGGCTCACCACTTCAGATTATCATTGGAAAGGAGAGGAGCAGGAGGCAGCGAGAGGCTGGCCAAGCCTTTGGAGAAATCTGCAGGAGGAAGAACAGGTACAGGCCGCACACAGACACAGCGGTGGCAGGACACGAGCAACAAGATGATGCCGGGGATGACATCAAAGATGATGCTAAAGGCCTAGCACAGCTATCACCCTAGCACATGCTGGGTAAACAGCCTCACTGTGCTCTGTTCTCACCTTCCAGGTAGGAAGGGCTCAGCACTGCGATTGCTCCGGCTGCTCCACAGCTCCCAAAAGCCCCCTGCACCATCCCGAGAGGCAGAACAGCTCACAGCACAGTGGTTGCACAGAACCAACCCACCATCCCCGGACTTCTCCCCTTCACACACACACATTCTTTCAGGAATAAAGCTCATTTTAGAGCTTCTCAGGCAAAGGTCGGTGTCGGTTTGGCGCAGCTTGTGCCCACGCTCGGCCGGCTCTGCTCGCACGGATGACGGTGACAGATGGTTGGAGCCGAACAAGGCACAAAGACGCTCCAGCAAACAAGCGCCGCATTCAGCCGAGAGGCTGCAGCGGACCCGGCACTGCCGACCGACCGGTGCTCACTAACTCTTTCATTCCACAACACTCGCTCCGACTGTGTTTGCCGAGACATCTCTGTGCAAAGCCTCCAAAGGGAAGATGAGCCTTGGATCTTTTCCCTCTGGTTGGTTGGTTTGGTTTTTTTAAGTGATAAAAATAAACTGAAAATAACTCCACACCACACTGCAATTAGAAATCCAGCATGAAGCACCTTGATTGATTCACAGCTGGTAGCTAAATAGTCAATTCAGTAGAGTCTTTCAAGTTCACCTCTCAATCAGGTAGAAGGAGAAACAAGGAGAAACACAGAAATGGGTCTGGGGTAACTTCAAAATAAGCAGCCAAACCTAGAAACCTTATCCTAAGGATTTCCTCTGCCGATTTGTGGCCCCCCCACCCCCAGCAAACAGATAGAGAAGACTTCAGTATCTGTGATTTGGATACTAAATTAAGGAATCAGTCTTTCTAACATTCAAACCCAAACAGAGGAAAGTGTGATTCGAGCGTTTATCTCCACATCCAGGGCCAAGTCCTCAGCCAAGGAAGAGCAGCGCTGCCCCGCTCCCCACAGTGCTGTATTACACCAAAAGACCTGGAGCTCAGCCCGTGACCTCACGCAGTGACAGGTCCCTCAAACAAGACCTTGGGCATGTGCGAAAAACCAAATTAAAACTACGGCTCTGACAATACCGTTCAAAAAAAGACTTTACTGAGTGGGAGATGACACTATCAGTGACTGAAAGAAGAGAAAGCCCAGCGGAGGAAATCCATGATGTGTACTATGGGAGCAGAGCCAGGTCTGCTCAGCAGCAAGCAGGGTCTTTGCATGGAAGTCCTGTGTAAAGGTTGTGCCTGAACCACCCTCTCAATGGAGGGTGTTCACGGGACAAGGACACACTCCAGCAGAACAGCAACTTCAGAGATGGGGCTTTTTGCTTCGTTTAAATAACTAACCCTTCCGCAGTACTCAGACAAGAGGCAGCACGGGTTGGTGACCTCCATTTTTGCAGTATCGTTATGACAGACTAATTGTCATAGCATTTGAAAGAAAATTTTGTCTGGTGTTATCCCCTATACTAACAATAGCATTTGACTGGTACAAGGCTTTCCAGCTTCTGTCAAATGCTGTATATTTTGGGGATTGAAGCATACAGCAAAGTAAACAGGTGTGCAGGCAGTCGCCTGAATTATTATGGGACAAGAGGTTGAGAGATCTCAAGAAGCAGCCAGTGACATTCTCAAATGAAAGTATAACAGACTGAACATACAAGTGATTGGTAGGATATACATCATCTTGATGCTTTTTCCAGTACCAAGAGCAAAGCCATTTTTAGGAAAGTGAAATGAAAAACATTACACACAAACCTTGCACCCTGTGTATTTACTAAATTATATCTAATAAAAAGAAAAAAAACCCAACAATGCAGCAGTCAAAGAAGCCAGAAAAATGAGTCCTAAGCAAACCACATCTCAAAAGCTTTTGAAGTGTTAATTATACTGTCTAATGGCAGTTTGTATAGCTTATGTATAGACTAGATACAGATCAAGGGACAGTAAAGTGTGTGTGTGTATGTCTAGGTAAGTCATTATTCAAATCCCAGGGCTTCAAATGATTCTGTTCAAAGGCACCAATCTGAGGTAATCAGCACAGGACATATATAAGCGCCTGGTTCTTAATCTTGCATTATCACAGGCCAGAAGCAACGGCTGCAGGACAGTGTTTAAGAAGGTGATGGGTGAGGTTTCCATCTACCTAATTATTACCAGCTCTTTAGTGTCTGTACAGATACTCATACACAAACAAGTAAGACAAGAGCAGCAGCACCTCTGTCAGCCCTGAACATGAGAGGATCCATCTGTCTCCCACCCACTCCAGAAGCTGCCTGGTTTGTGCATTAGTTGGGAAAGGGAGGCCATTTACTCACCCCATTACACTTGTTTTGATCCATGTTTGTGACCACTCTATGTACAGATGGAGAATTTCACATCCTACTGAACACTGGCACCACTAGGCTTTTGCCTTTCAGCCAGGTAACCACCTCGGTCAGCTCATGCCCCTGCCAAATCAAGTCCTTACCTTCTTTTGAACCAGTGGTGACGGCAGCTGCAGTGGTCCCTGATGCCCGTCCCACCGGGCTGGAGTGCTTCCCAGCCCTGCCAGGGATTTTAAGTCCACTTGGCTTCAGCATGGTTGCTGTCTCCTGTATCTCAGGTTCGTGTTGCCGGTGTCTCAAAAAGCTGTCCTGGTATCACCGTTCAGGCTTCTCGATGATGGACCTCTTCTTCCATTGTCACAGACCTGGGAGAGAAGAGCACAAAGAAATCAGATAGAGAATGTGCAGGACGACACTGAGCAGAATCCTAAGAAACAGTGCTCAGCTCCTTCCTCACATCCCAAGGGGAGTCCGGATCTTTCATTTCTTCTGCTGTAAAACAAGGGTGATCATTTCGGTCACCTCCCATCTTAATATTACACTTTTTCCTCAATCTCACAGTCTCACTTGAACCCTGGAGTCCTGGGCCAAAGCCAAAAACTCCTAGAAGCACCAAACAAGACTTTAAATCAGTTTGGGATGAGTGACTGAAACTGGCGACCGGTGTTAAGTTCTAATGTTTCAGCTCATGCATCACCCAAGACCCAGTTCTGCTGTCAGAGCCCTTACCAAAGGCACACTAACAACCCTCAGCACACCTTCTGACCCGTGCTGCATGGCCCCATTTTCACCAGACTTCAAGGCAGCCTCTCCAAACTGACAGAAGGAGCAAGAGGCCCGTGTCTGAGAATGGAGCTTTCAGCTCCTCTCCTTAAGAACAAAGCCCAAACTTTGTTACAGAAAAAAGGCATCAGACCCCATGGACTTGCAGTAAGACTGAAGAAAAAAACAAACAAACCAGCAAACCACTTTCTGAAACCTGAGCACGACTCATTAGTGAAGTCACATAACCCTTCCCTGTGCCATTCCCTTCCCAGCACGCAAACGGAATAAAATCTCCAAATTCCTTGCAAGGATGTTGCATTAACAAGCACCCAACTCCTCAAGCAAAAAAAGTTTTATGAGAAGAGAAGAAAAATAAAAGGAAATGACTACGTTGGTGAAAAAAAATGCAAAAACATTCCTAGTGGATAAAGAAAAACAATCCAAAAATTGAGAGTATCGGCTAAAGGAAGCTAAGGCTGGCTGGCTGAGCAGGCTGGATGCGGAGGGAAGAAGGTGGCAGCAGCATGAGCCAGGCAAAACGCCAATATAACAAACCAAGGACCGGCCAGGAGCCGAGGGACAGCCAGACCTGCTTCCTGGGCCAGGAAAGGAGGCAGCTCTCCGCCGAGCACTCCCAGCAAAGATTTACAGATGCTGCGAGGGGAGAATTGCAATAGGGGAGACGGGAAGTGATTAAGGCATGAGTAAGGATTTCAACACAGGCTGGGTCAGAGCAAGTGGAGGGCTGGCGGGGCTCCAGGGAAAGCTGCAAGCAGACGCAGAAGAGGAAAAACCACAAGGAGAATTCCAAAACTGTATTCCTGAGGGCTCACAAATATCCAAGACACCAATGAGTGTTTCAGCAGTAACAGTGAGTTGTCCCACACCGGCTTAGAGAGACAAAGAAAGGAGGGATCAGCAGAGACAGCCTGGGGAGGAAGCCTGAGTGAAAACCCAGGGGATCACAAGCCCCATCTCTTCCCCACGTCCCCACAAAGGGTGTTCAACACCTGGGGTGGCTTCAGACACCTGCAGACAGCACCGGCTGAGGAGTATTTAGCTTACACAGAAGTCAGGGCTGTTAATGAGGAGCAGGATGCTCAGACCACATCGCCAGCATCAGGAACAATGGACAAGAGCAAGCAGTTCTTGTTAAGGAAGAGAGAAAACAGCCTTCCTGTGACAGAGCCAGCGAGGAGCAGACGCTGTCAGAGCTGGACAGGAGGCTGCAGCTTCCAGCTCTATTTAGCATAAAATAGGGAGACAAGTAACAGAATGCGGAGGTGAGAAACATTGATCAGCCTGGTTTTTCCTCTCTGTCAAGCCATCAGACATCTCCCTCCCACCCACTCCATCTCTTTTTGCCCAGGGCTGGCTTTGGTCTTATAGATAACCTGACTTCTATTCTGCTGGGACGTGACATGCTCTACCAAGAAATCTCACCCCATCTCCATCACCTTCAGCCTGAAGGTTTGCTCTCTTCACAATACACCCTTACTCCCAGATTTACTCATCTCATCACCCAGTCCTGCCTTTCGGTTACAAGGTTTGATGCTGTAGTTGCAATCACCCAAGCTGGGGACGCTGGTTCTTCCAGCTAAAACACGGTGGCTGCCTGAATCCACAACCAGGCATGTGGATGGGGGAAGGATAAAAGGACACAGGGGAAGGATAAAAAACAGCAGTAGAGAATAATTTAAGCAGGAAAGGGTGCCAGAAGAATAAAAATATTATACCAGTTTCTCATTCTCATCCCCCATCTATTAAAGGAGAGTTAGTGAATTTAGTCTGTTCCCCCGTTTTTCTGCGCATCTATGAAGGGATGGGGAATTTCAGTTCGTTCTCCCTCGTTGTCCCTGAAGGTCAGCTGGCCACACAAGTCACAGGATATTGTGATGCTCTGCTCCTTCTCAGGATGACCGCACTCTATTTTTTACGCAGGGCGAAAGAAATAAGAGGAAGTGCATTCCCACCGCATGGAGATTTCTGCCAGAAACCTTTATCCAAACATTTGCTTTCAACATACTAAAGCTGAAAAACAAATGAACTCCAAAGGCTGCTAATTAACCTACCCTCCAAACAGACAGCTGCTTCTATCCAGATACACAAACACCATGACAAGTTCACGGCCATACATCAGATTCATAGAATGGTTTGGGTTGGAAGGGACCTCAAAGGCCATCTAGTTCCAACCCCCTGCCATGGCAGGGACACCTCCCACTAGACCAGGTTGCTCAAAGCCCCGTCCAACCTGGC